>OX376697.1:27331505-27509675 GCA_947389925.1 Coelopa pilipes
ATAAAAGTTGTATTTATTTACTTGATTTGATTTCGTACGCTAGTTTTATCATAGTAATAATAATAGTATCTATCATAGTTAATCATAGAATAACGTGTGGAGAAACTACATGCACGTCTCTACGCATAATTACTTTGCTAATTCATCCTCTATTATTTATCATAAATTACTCATTATTTATTAATTAATTAGGTTTTATGCTAAATTATTCTGTTCTGTTTCGCGCTTGCGTTTGAGTTGGATTCCTTCTTTTGTGTCTGGATCTGCCGTGCTCCCTCCCTCCTGCTTGCGAGGACCTACTTACAAGACTCTCTATACTCTCTCTACTTTTTACATGGAATGCAGTGCGCTTGTATTGTTCATCCCGCAAGGCTGAGGGGTTTCACGTATGTTACATGTCCATCACAAAAGGCTCGCAAATAATGTGGGAGAGACGCAAACGCCCAGCTTCGCAGCCGTCCATTTGCGACGCCCGCCGACAACTTAGGGCTAAACATGATCATTTCTGCTAAAATATTCACTAAACTTAGAGTAGAGCATTTGCTTCGGGGTTCCATAAATTCATGTTCGAGTGGGTTCTTCCTCAAACGGTTGAGAATGCACTAACCTTAGCTCTAAAACTACATCTGCCCAAGCAGCCGCAGCGGCGGGTCGCGCAGGGTCTCCGCTCGGCCCCCACTGGCTGCCCGCCTCCTCTCTACAAATACACGTAAGTGGCGGCTTCTGTCGCCGAGGTTTAGTAATCTACAATTTAGCATTAGCTTAACCTAACTCTATTCTAGGATGATGTGTGGTGTGGGTGCGTTGCGTCGCGTTCTAGTCGAACGCCATCCGCCTCCAGGCGCCGATCTCCACCTACGTCGCCATCGAGCGGGGCGCATCAGGGCCTGGCGAAGGACTTGCAACGGTCGTTAAACGAAAGGTGTAATCAAAGAAACGAACAACGAACGACTCGCGAAGAGTCGATAACAGCAGACATCGGCCGTGGAGCTCCAGAGCCCACGGACGCCTGCCAGCAGCACTGCCGACCGTGCGCAGGAGCTGTGCACGGGGCCCTGTATAATCCGAATTTGCATGGGAACAAGCGCTGTGCTCCTTGTTCCAGTGGTGTCTACGGAATTGAACTGCCGTAAAATGCCGGAAAAAAGATTTTAAAAATAGTAAAGCATGAATCCTCGTGGACAGCGAGTGTCCCAAGTCAAATTAATGATTAAGTAAAATTAAGTAAACAATTCGATTCGAATTCGCAGGCGGAAATCCGCGCTTACAACGACGAGGATTGGGGAGGCGTAATTGGGACTATATACAATTTGACTCCCGTCTCCGAGGGCAAGGGGCCAGGGCTTCGCAAAACGCCCTGATCCTGACCTGCCCCAGTGACGGGAGATGACAGGTCGGATTCCGATGCGAATCGACGTGGACGGCGCTTGGGCGTCGACACACTTGGAGGGTGCAGGGAGTCTTAATTGAAACTAAGGAAAATCACTTGCCAGATTGTAAGAGAACGACTTGTTGCCGCAGCGCATGACAGTTTAGGGGCGGCTGCCGCAGCAGCGACACTCAAACTGTGCGGCACGGACGCGAACCGCGCCCGAAGTCGGGACGCAAACCTACTTATACCTTAGACGCCCATTTTAGGCTAACTTAAAACTAATGGCTTTTCGAATACTGCTTAGAGAATGCGGTTTATCATACTGGACGGCCTGGTGTTGGCGTAAGTCGGACGTATCCGAGCCTGCTCAACGGAGAGGTTGGAATCTCGCACTGACCAGTACCATAAACCAAAACGGGCGTCGCTCCTGTGGCTGCAGTGGACTACGCACTGGGCGCCACCCGTTTTTGCTTAACACGAATCAGTTGCATTCAGAAATTATCATCATCAATAGTTGACGTTGGTGCTGGTGGTGGTGGCGCGGGCTCAAGGGACGCAGGAGGCCTCGCCCCCTACGTTTAACAGCAGAACAAGTGGGTCGCGGCGCTATCGACGTAGTCCGTCTCCTCCTCATCCGCTTCGTCCGCGTTGTCGAGAGTTCCAACCGCTGGCTCCAAATCCAGCCCCAACCCTTGCCGAAACCCCAGCCCAAGCCCCAGTCCGGGTTCGTGAGGAGTGGGCGGAGGCTGCGGTTGTGGCTGTTGTTGTTGGTGCTTGACGGAGATAACTTGAGATCAGAACTCTTGCGGATACTTCACACACTCAGGATTCGTCGAGGCAACGGCCGCCGCCGCTGCCGCCGAAGCGAACAGCGCCGAGTTCCCGCCGCCACCGCCGCCATGGCCGCCGAGGCCACCACCGACGCCGACGCCGACGCCGGCCGTGGACGCCGACGGGTCCTGAGTGTTCTGGGTCTGATAGCCGCCGGCCACACTGGCCGCCGCCGCCGCCTGATATGGTTCCTGATACAACTGATTGAGTCTCTAACCAGTACCCGAAAAGTGCCACGCGTCCTATGCGCTCAGATGCGCGAACTGCGACGGGTGGATGTCGAACTGGTGGTAGGGGTGGCCGTAGGGGCCCATGTGGTAGGGCACGATGTTCATCGAGGCCATCTTGTGCTCCTTCTTCCACTTCATGCGCCGGTTCTGGAACCAGATCTTGATCTGTCGCTCGGTCAGGCAGAGTGCGTGCGCGATCTCGATGCGGCGTCGGCGGGTCAGGTAGCGGTTGAAGTGGAACTCCTTCTCCAGCTCCAGCGTCTGGTAGCGCGTGTACGAGGTGCGCTGCCGCTTCGTCTCGCCGTTGGCGTTCACAGTACCTGTGAAGAGAGAAGAGAGAGAGAGAGAGAGCAGTTAGTTAGGAGTGGACGGGAAGAGATCGGATATCGCCGAACATTTGCTCCAGCCCCTCCCGCGACTGGGCCTCTCGACTGCCCGCGACCGTACCAGCGGACCCAGCGAGATCAGAGAGACCCTACGGATCATTAACGGAAACCGCTCATCCTGCAAGCACTCGCAGGCTCCCCCACAATTTGTGGACTCGCCTCCGACGCATTCCGGCGTCTTTATGGGCCGTGCGGCGCGACGGATCTGCTCGAGAGCCAGCGACTTCCCAGGAGCCCCGTCGCCTCCGCTCTCCAGAGCGCACTGTTTTCGGGGCCGACTCGATCGATGCGCCCGTCATGACCCATAAAGCGGCATCCGCGCGTCGCACACTTGTGCGCGTTCCCAGCGTCGTCGGACACATTGACTGAGTGCCTCACATTCGGGGCTCTGGGAGGCCCGCAGCCCCTGCACCGACGTGCGCTAAGCTTGTGGTGCCGGGGTAGCAACAACAGCAACAACAACTACGACAACGGGAACAACGGAACAGCAGTTCCATAAACATCGCAATAACCGCCACCGCTACAATGGCAAACGAGAACAACATGAACGTCGGGATCGGAAGTCCGCACTGAGTGGTTCTGAACGAGTCGCACCCGCCCTCTCATTACGGCAGACGCGCACCTCCAGCGCCTCCCACCTCCCATCTCCCCCAGGCGGGGAAGACGGTTGTTGTTTTTGTTGTACTTGTGCCGATAGCGTCGCTCCGGCCGAAATGGCGTTTTGACACGTCATTTAAACGTCATTAAATGAGCAGTCGCCGGGGCAGGGGCGGGCGGTCGTCGAAAAAGAGATTCCCCATTAATTCGCTCGATGTCAATGGAGGGCGAGGATCGGAGACGCCCGACGGGTCGGGAGGTCTGCGAAAGACGGGGCGAGCGATTGTTGATTTTCCATAAACTACATCAACGCCTAGAAACGCCCTGCATTTGCAAGGGCGACGGTGGCAAGCGGTGGGAGGAGCGCTCACAAGTCAGCCGAGAAGATAAGTTGTGGGAGGGACGACTGAGGGGTCTCGCGGGGGCGTCTGGATTCGCCTTTTGGTGTTTGGAAGGCCTGCGACGCCCTTAAAGAGGTTTTTCGGGTCTGCGAATTGAAGGTTCCATCGCAGGAAGTGACCGGGGACCGAGGCGAAAATCAATAGCCGCGACGACCACGACGAATCGCTGACTCGAGTGGCTGCCGGGCGTCCATGGTCATCCATCAGGGAGATTCTACACGGAATTTCCGATTAAACTCGAAATTAATTGCCGCTCATTTAATTAAAGTGTAGTTAAGTGTGCGACCGCAGGCCTCCTGCTCGCACACACTCGGCACGCAGTCTCGCAGCGCACTCTCTGAAGCGCCGAAAATAGTTGCGGCTGCCCCTCCGACGGCAACGGGTTGAAACTAATGACCGAGTCGGCCACTTGCAGACAGCGACCAGACAACGACAGCAGGAAGCGCGGGTCCCTCCATCACTCATGCGGAGCGCCGAGGACGCAGTGAGGACACAGTAGCACATATCGCAGGAGCCGACCTGAACCTGAGCCTGAGGACTGTGTGTGTACGACGCGCAGTGTGTCGTCGGAGACAAATCGCAGCCGTCCGAGCTGCGAACACTCGAGCACTTGAATGTTCGCCGCTCTCCGGTGGGGCAAACAAATGACCGCCTTGCACCGATGCGCTCCTGGGAGCACCTCCGTCTCCTATCCGGCAACGTTCTTCGGGCCACGAAGAGGACTCCGAACTTTAAGAGTGCACGAATGCGGTCCGATGTCTCCAAACCTCGGTCTCGAAACTTCCGACACAACAGCACCCCCTTCCGACTGCGCAGCCGGTCGCTGGACAAGTTCGAGTAGACGCCGTACTCGGGCAACTGTCAGCCAGGTTATCAAATATTAGTGAGCAGCTAATATTTCTTGTTTCCATTAGTTCCGTTCCGAAAGGATTCTCTTCGCCCGTGCGCCGTCGGTGCTCCGGTGTCTGCCGAGTCTGGGTCTGGGTCTGGACCGGCGGCAGCCTAGACATGTGGGAGCCCATCACATTAAGTGTGATGCATGATGTGCAGACGGTTTTATTTTCGTGCGGGTCTCGTGGTCGGTTGGGGTGGGTGGTGCGTCTGATTCTGGCTCCCGTTGACCTTGTCGGAGAGAGTTTTACCGCCACGGAAATCGATACGGGCAGCACTTCCTTCTCTTGGGGCTGTGGATGGGGACGGCCTCGGCAAGTGGAGTGTGAAGCACGTGGACGCAGTCCATCTTGGAGTTGGTCTGATCTCGTGCGAGGAAATTCAAGGAATCCGGATGAGGTCCAACCCGACGGTCGTCGGAGCTCAAGCGCATCGATGGCTTCGCGCTCTGGCGTCTAGGAAGAGGGCACCGCGAGTGACAAGCGGCCACGGAGGCCTCTGCTATCCGCAGAATGGGGTCCGATGCCGTCATCGCGCGCCGACGAATCTGCACCTGACGTCCCATATCACGCCGGACGGACGGGACGACATGCATGTGTGTTTGACAGCGTCAATGTCCATTTAAAGCAGTTTACAACTTTGTCCCCATTTCTTCATCGGCCCCCTCCCGCGCATCCACAGATCCACGCACCCGCTCAGCCTCTTCACCTCCTCCTTCTCCTCCTTTTCCGTCCCTCTGCATCTGTCCTTCCCTCCCAGCTCCGCTTTCGCTGTCGCTGTTGCTGTCACTGCTCGCTGCCCCTCCCCGCTGATCGTGCAGTGGGCCGATGGATCGCGGCCTGACGTTGGCGTGGTTCGCTCGGTCCCTCGCAGCGAGTGATGCTGCGAGAGTGTGTCACGATCGCGATGGCTGTTGTTTTGATGTTTGTTCTTCGCGACACTGATGTTGCTGTTGTTGTGTTCCGTCGGTTCCTCGTCGGTGGCTCGTTTTCCGGTGGCTGATCTCCGGCGGTATTTTCGGCGATCTGAGTCGCGTAGGCCCGGTTGCGACAGTTCTTCGGTGAACATGGACCTGCTGGACCGAAGGATCGAGGCTGCGAGCCCTCGACCAGCGCCACCACCACCACCACCAGCACCACCCGATTCCTCCTGCCCATGACCTCAGACACGGTCCAACCCGCAGGGAAACGCGAAGAGCCGCGATGTCGATCGAGCAAGCGTCGATTTCCATCCGATGTGCCCACCGACGGACCCCGGATATGCCCGGCAGGCACTTGACGGCGGAGACGGCGGATTATCATATCAGCTCTGGCATTCCGCGATTCCGCGGAACATGGGAATTTATAAAGTGACACCAGTCCCCATCCACATGCGGCCAATATGTTGGCCAAGACAACCGCGTCCAACGACAGCCAGACGAACGGACAGAACACAGAAATCCCGCGACATTTGAATATCCGCGCCCCTCTCCGCGACCAGAGACTCCGCTGTGCTCGCGTCTTCTCTCGACTCAACTCGACTCAACTCGACTCGGCCTCGTCGCCGCATTGTCAGAAGTGATGGGTGCAGCGCGCGCTTTACAAATGTCTAAGAATTGGCAATTCAAATTTTGAATTGTGCCCTCGAAGAAGCAGCGGACAGTGCGGAATCTGCATACCGCGGATTTATGCAGATCAGGGATGACCAGGGCAGGCGGCCGGCGGTCGGTGCTCCCCGATGCGGCGACATTTACGTTGTGGTGGGCTAGGACAGAGCAGGGCAAGCGGCGGGTGCGTCGAGGGTTCACACCACGTGGGACCGGGCGATTCAAGGGCATCAGTGGGAATGGGGCTAAGGCAGGTCAGGGCTTTGCAGACAGCAGTCGTCCGTGCTTCCACAGGGCGCGCCGGCGGTGCAGCGATCGGTCCAACTTATGTCGTGGACATTCTAACCACGTCCGTGGCCTCGATCCCGCGCCTCTCTGCTGCGAGATATCTCGTGGTGACTCCGAAAGTACCACGTACCTCAACTGCGGATCGAATTTTCGGCGCGATCATTTGCATATTTAGGCGATTAATAACGACCGCCATTCTACGCATAGCTGACAGTCGATAAGGTGCAAGTCAAGCTTGAATGTCTCTCAAGCTGCTGCCATAGATCAGAGACGCTGTGTTTTCACTGGAAGATGGCAGGCACCCGGAGTGCACGGCTAAGCTGACCGGTGAATGCATAGTCGCATTGTTGCCGCCTTGCTGCGCTCAGGTCGTGGTCGCACCAATTTGGACCTCTGCCGGGAATTATCAGTAGCATCGACAATAAAAAGTCACGGCCGTCGAACGGCTACGGCGAATCTCGGGTGATCGGCTGACAAATTGTTTGCTCCGACGCGAGTCTACGTGAGCCGCGAATGAGTCGCAGGCCACTTGTCACAAACGCACGCTGCCATCATTTGTCAGAGCTCGATCTGGCTCGCGGGAGCATCAAGGACCAGCTAACGACACTTCGGCGAACAGGTGGCGTGACCGGCGTCCCTCGAGACCTCGAAGCCGAAGCAATGCCGCCCAAGCAGCGATCAGTCCGCAGAGGGCTCTTGAGGACGGATCGAATGCACGTAAGTCTTTGGCCGATCAAGTGGACGTCCACGGAGCGGCTAAGCCTGGCCTGGTCTCGTCACTTGCGTGCGGAAGAGCAAATTAATCACAATTGGAGCGAGTGGAATACGCTGCATGACAAATGATGCGCGGAAGGTGATGCGACACACGATGGGTTCGGGAGATTAGAATCCGAGCCCGGCCGCCGCCATGGGAACCAACAGGTGGAGGAGGCTGGACACGCGAGCCGGGCCACAGCGACAGTTGTCGAGTTGACATCGCGGCGCGTAGTGTGGCCGTTGACCGCAACTTGGAGCCGGGCCAGCTCAACCTCGCTGCCGGGCACATGTAACCTCGCCGACGGCGGAAAGCGCGTCCGCCGGCAGGACCATCAATCAACGCGTCAACGGCCCCGCTGCATCGTGCCGACAACTGTCAGCCCTGACAGTTGAACAATGGAGCGACGACAGCGGGCCGCGTAATGAACCGGGCTCTGGACCCCTGCACCCTGCCCCTACCCCCGAGCAACGGGCCGCCCGCCCCGCAAACTGCCCCAGTAAATTGGAAAGTGCTCGAACTCGACGGATCCGTGTCAAATCGTCCCCACCCCGACCCACTGGGTTTGCAGCGGGCGCAGGTTCAGCCAGGCCAGTGTGCCCAGCAATTTGCCTACTTTCGGTAGCAAGTGCCGCGTCTGCCCTCGCTGCAGTGGCGGGGGCGGGTGGTGGTAACGGAAACACTTTTATTGTGTTGTGAATTTGGAGAACTTGGTGAAAAATGGAAATCGTGTCAAAACGAAGTAAATTGATTTTTCGCTCGCCGCATTCTTGAATTTCGAGTCAGCCCACCCGGACGAGCGAAGTTGAGCGAAGTCGAGCGAAATGACATCATGTGTGGGAGGCGATGGGTGGTGGGTGGTGTTTGAAGACCACGAACAGCTGATTCCGCGGCGGTTGCGCCGACTGGTTTTGAAGGAAGCACCAACTTAAACTCGGCTGAGGTCTTTGGCGAACCTCGGGTTCACTTGGGTCTTGAGCGGCTGCTGCTTGACTCCCCGTCCCACTGGACCGTTTGTGCGGGGAGGTTCTTTGAGCCGGCGCCTCTGCCAATGGTGTAGTCGGCTGCGACGAAGGCCCGTAATCGATAGCATTTGTCTCCATTGAGAGTCGGAATCGTTGGCTCTGATTGCGGGAAGCAGACGACGACGCCGATGCCGACGGTCCCCGGTTTCCGTTAATGGTTTGGAATTTATCACAATTACAACAATGGAACTGGCGTCAACGGAGGGAGACGGGCGACGGGCGACGGTCAGGGAGCAGCGAGGCGGAATCTTTTTAAACCGCAGTTTTTCGTAGCGCGTCTCGCAGCCATTGTCTGCGTCGTCTTGGTTGATATTTCGGTGTTGTTTTTGCCTTTTGATGGATTGTGTCGAACGTGTCGATCGATTGTTGTTGGTTCTGCACTCGCGGCCGCGTCATCAGCAGCGCTCGCATTGAAAGCCACTCATTTAGCTCCACCAGCTCCAGCAACAACGGAGCGATTTGGGAAATTGATGCACTTGCGGATGGTTGGGACGGTCTGCCCGGATGGGACGTGCCGGACAGACGAACGGGTGGAACGGGATGGGACGGGACGGGACAGGACGACGCGTCCGCACAACTGCCGTGGACAGGACACTCATTAGGCGCGCTACCTCATTCCGATCTCGTCGTCGTCGAGTGGCTGCTTTCCTTTTTTACTGGATCGTCCGATCCCGTCTGGCCCCTCCGTCCAAGGCAACCCTTCCCAGCCAGCCCTGTCGGACAGGTTCCGACTCAAAAATTAAATGGATCGCCGCCTCGCCGCTTTTATACGCCATTTGGCCGCGAGGGCGCTGCCGCGGCGAAAACCGGTTGGGTCCTTGCTGCTGAGCAAGTGTGCGAGTACACACGTACATAGCGGAAGCGCGCGTGTGTGCGAGTTCCTCGGCTCCATAATTAGGCGAGGTGCTCATTTGGTCGACCGAGTGGAAAAAATGGCAGCAACCTTTGCGCTGTTCCTGTTGCTGTTGCTGTTGTTGCTGCATTTGTTTCTCGTGAAGACGGCGACTGCACAAACAACAACGATGATGATGACGACGACCCACTGACGTGCTCTTTAAATCAAAGATAAACGTTAATTATTTGCGCGAAAAACGCGCGCATAAATAATTTGCTCCGAGGATGAAGAAGAGGAAGAAGCTCCAGCAGCAGCGCTAAAAAGTCGCATTAAAATTGTATCTAGATACTGCTGGCTGATAAGAGGCGGACGAGAACAAGACCGGACTCGACTCCAATCAAGTTCCAGTTATTGTTGTTGGCGTTGCTCGTTGTTCGTTGTTGTTTATTGTTGTTAGTGGTCCTTCTTCTTGTTCCTGTTCTTGTTGCCGTCGCTGTCGCTGTCGATGTCGATGTCGACGGGGTTGCATTGGTTGTTGTCGTTGTCGTTGTCGTTGGCGTTGTTGGAGCAGCGGCGTCGTATCATTAAACTTAAAAGCTCATTAGTTATGCAGATAATTCATTAATTACTACCGTGCTCTCAGCGCGGCTGCCAAGACTCTCCTCGTGGTGGTTGGTTCGGGGGCTCCCGCTTCGAGGGGTGGCTCGGTGAAAACGAGGGCGACTCGGACCCGACCTGCTTGGGCGTCGATAGCCGAGAGAAAAGCAATTGGTCACTGTGTGCTGACGGAAACGGGCGACGGTAGGTCAAGAGGTGGAGCAGTCGTCTGGTCATGATCTCCGCGGCCTCGCAGCCGCCTCTCACGGGCTCTGATCTCTCGCCGACAGTTCAGGGGCCTCATGTCGGATGCGTACATTTTCAGGCACCATTCGCAAATCCTCTGCAGAGACAACGACGAATCCAGACAAGAGAGCAGAGGGCGCCCGCCCTCCCGGACCTCACCAAAGCATCCAACAACTCGTTCACTGCCCACACGGGCCCTTGAGTGACAACAGCTCGGATCCGCTTCGAGCCAAACTCGGCCGTCGACCGGGCTTCCACCGCACCACCGAGGTTTTCAGCCCGGCTCCAACATGGCGGCCGCCGACGTGTCATAACGCGAGGCGCGGCGACGGGGCGCGATGCCTGGGACGAGAGACGCGACTCAGCTTTTAATTTGCATTTCTCTCGGTTCGTTCGAGGTGGGCTGTTGTTGTTATTCGTTTCGTGGCCGGGTTTCGGCGAATGTGCGAATTTGCCGCGATTTGAGCGTGAAGCCCCGGGACCAACGGCGCATCCGCCCGCCTCCTAATGAAGCGCGAAGTGGAGCGAAGTCCGATCCGAATCGAGTCGAGTGGGGCCGCGCCAAGCCGCGCTCCCGTCGCAAATTAAGCCGGAGTTATAGAGCCTGTTGTTGTTGCTGCGGCTGCGACTGTTGCCGGCGAACTCGTGGAACTCTCCTCGCTGTCTCGGAATCGGTCCCGCTGAGCTCCCCGCTCGAGGGTTTCGCCCACAGATCGCGGGACTACAGCATCTCGCGAACGGTGGGGAGCAGAAGCGAAGATCCGAGCGAGAGAAAAGTGACAAGAAAGGCAACAACCACCAGGGCTGGAAGAAGAACAAGCTGAAAACCTGTCGCGCCGCTGCACCGACGCAGACGAGTCGTCGCGGCCCGGAGCAGTGTTGGAAAGCGACGCATGGCGACTCCTCCGCGCGGCGGACGCGGCCCACTGTGCGCGCCGTGTCTGCAGCCGCGGGCCTGCAGTGGAGCGAGCGCAAGAGTGCGCGAGTGTGTGTGCGTGTGTCTGGCTGTGCGTGCGTGAGCTGCGCCGGCGGGAGTGCGCGAACAAATTGCAATTGTTGTTGTCATTGTTCGTGGCCTCCAAAGTAATTTGCCCCTTGTCGTTTCTACGGCTCGTTCTTGTTGTTGTTAATATTGCTGTGAAGTCCGTTGTTGTTGTGGATATTGTTGGGTTGGGATGCTGTTGTGGTAGTGGTTGTGGTTGTTGTTGTGGCTTCATTTTGTGATTTGCGATTTTTTCATCTTCTCTTTTCGATTTTGACGTAAAATGAAGTTTACAAATTAACTACACGGAGCAGCCGGCAGAGGCGAGTGAGGAGCGCGAGTAGAAGGGAAGGCGAAGCACGGCGACGCGGGGAAAATGTCGACAGCGACACAGGCGGCCCAGTCGCGGTACACTGCGAGAATCGGTGGATCGGATCGGCTCGGATCGGCTCGGATCGTCGGCCAGGACCCTGGGAGTCTGGGAGTGGGCGCGGGGCGTGGTTGACAGAGGACGGTGGAGAAGGGGAGGGAGTCATTTCGAATGCATGGGGAAATTAATCTCGAGACTGCGGCATTTAAATCGGATCGCCTGCGAGACCGGGGCTCGGTCGGCGGGCTCCAGGCGACTAATCCGCAAGCCGTTCACGCCCCGCGACGGCTTCATTTCCCGCCGACACGGCCGCTGCTTGGGCCGAGTGGGCCGGGCAGGGTCGGGTGGTGGCGGACGGGTCCACGCCAACACGCACTAGCACACGTGCAGGCCCAGACGCGCCGTGTGTCTGTGGCTTGGCGCACGCTGCAATGAATAATTGAGAATTCACTCCGATTGCGTCCGATTCGCCCTGCCGTCGCTGGGTCGGGACACCTCGTTTCGGTTAATGCAGGGACCGATTAATATTCAACGCGCATCTGGGCGCCCCGCTCGCGTCCTGGCCAGCCACTCGGCCTCGGCTTTCAGGTGATAAATTCCTGGCCGTGATGCCCTGACGCTCAGATGAATTTATGGCTGCGACTCCCTGCCTCCCCCGCCGCCGCGCCCCTATCGGGCTGGAATGTCCAGCGGCCAATGTCCAACGGCCAGTGGTCAAGGGTCCCGGAGAGCGGCGGAGCCTCGCCAGCGCCGCGGGGAGCGGTGCCAGCCGCCAGCTTACTCTCCAAACACAAATATTTGCGCCCGGCTGCGGCCCGGCGGCCCCGCCCGCATCGGCGAACGCATTTCAACGCTCCCCGCGGCGCGAAAACTTCCCCAGGCCGAGCGGATCGGCGTCTTTCGCACTGGGGCCTCGTCGACGCGCCGTCGCTGCGGTCGCGCCTCCGTCGCACATCGGGCCGCCAGCGACTGCGGCGGAGGCTGTCGGCGCGTCTGTCAGCGGCCGCTCATCATCAGTCGTCGCTGGCGCCATTGTTTTCGCTGCCATGGCGTCGAGCACCAAAGCCTTTATAAGCTTTTATTAACTATCGCGCCCGGCCCCTCCCACGCCCGCGACGCTCCGCGGTGCCGCCCGTCCGTCGTCTCCCTCAGCTGCTACGTAAACAACCGCTCACAACCCGTCAACCGCTCATCTTTTTCGCCGGCCGCGCTGCGCGTGCACCGAAATGCGTTTCTGAGCGCGAACAGCTGGTGCTGCCGAGTCGAGGGAGGGGAGGAGCAGCACCAGCAGCTGGGGAGCCGCGGCCAGAGTCGAGCGAGGCAGAGCTGACTCTATTTCGAGGACTCTATTTCCACCCGTCCCGTCTCACGCGCCAAGAAGAGTCTCGGATCTGCCTGCCCATGGGCCCACCTGTCCACCGGCTCCCCTGGGCCCGTCGACGTGGGTCCGTTTGTCTACCCACTCGCGCAACCTGCAGCCCCTCACCCTCGGTGAGGTCGTTGATTAGTTCTCCATTATTTGCACGGGGCGGGGGCGGGCTACGGGTCGACTACGTGACGTCGAGGTGGGTCTGTTTGATTGGGGGCGAGTTCCATCCCAACAACGGCGGCGCGGGCGGAGGGGTGAAAGTGATTTACGCACCTGTTGAGCGCGGATGTTCGGAGAGGGCCGGGACGCGACGGATCTGCTGGCGTCCAAAGAATACTGAATATCTACCGGATCGGATCGCTCGACTGGCGACACTCCTCGTTGTGCGGAGACGACCAGCACGAGGATGTGGACGAGCCGTGGCCGAGGCCGAGACCGAGGCGTCGTCATTAATCCTTTGACCTCCGCAATGAAGATTCCATTAGAAGCGAGCAATGGCTGGTTCGAATCCGCAGCCACCGAATCCCATTCGCGCCCATGAGGAAGCGCTGGCCGACCGCGATTCGGTGGATCGTGGAATTCTGGCCGACGGTCGGCGGCGTGGTGGGCAGGGCAGGGGCAGCGGGGAAAAATAACAATCATTATGATTAAATGTTGTTATTCCAAAAGTCGTGTTCCAAGTTAATGAAAATGTAATTGAGTAACGACGACGGCGGGACGAGGCCGGGGCCGCGGAGGCCTGGGAGGGGACCGGGCGAACACGCGATGGCGATGGCAATGGCGAGGAGCAAAGCTGCGACTGCAGGAAGCTATCGGGCCACTCGCCGCACTTCGAGCACCGGCAGGAGGCCGGTTGAGCGCAGTCGGCCGACGGGCAAACTGGTCCACGTCAGGAGGGTCAGCGGGGCAGGAGGGGAGTTCGCCGCCAGGAACGACTCTCCGACCAACGTCACTCCCAGAGCAAGCGATTCGCAAACCTCTCGCCCAAGCCCCGCATCCACGACCAAAGCCACCTGCCCCGGGCCGTCTCTTCGCGAACTTTTCACGCCGGGTGTGCAGAAGATCGCGACTGTCTGTCTGTCCGTTCGTCCGTCCGCCGCACGTAAAACTGCTTATGGCCGGCGTTCAACTCGTTTGCAAACTATTAATTTACCCCGCGCCCTGCAGAGGGAGCCTCCGAGTGTGCTCTGTCCTCGGCGCTGGTCCTCATCCTCCTCCCCGCGCCGGTCCATCCGCCGCCTTGCGAGCCGTCGAGACTGCGCGCAAACCCTGGGATCCTTTTCGTGGTTCAGGGCCTGGCTGGACCGTACCACAGCGACAGCCACAACAACCATTCGACGCCGGCTGCGACGACGACGACGCCGTGAGTAATGGCGCGACCTGGCTATATAGTCCCTCAGCCGATTTCCACGCAACGCAATCAACTGCCGGCCGGAGTTCATTGAGTTGTGGCCGCGGTCGAGGAATTCGATTTCGCCGCTACCGGAACCACTCCGGCCCCCTCCTCCGCCGAGTGGCAGCAATTAATCAGTCGAGTCCGCGTCGGAGCGACGACCGCCGACCGACGCCTCTGAAGTCCGGACTATTTCTTCTAATTCCCCTCGTTTGGCTGCCACGACCACGTCGCTTGAAACGCTCCGAATGTCGGCCGCTCACCGACTCGATGGCTTCTGTGCGGGGCGCGCTCAGACCCACCGGTCCGCGCAGCCGCCCTTCTGGCGCCCACGCTGACGGTGCCGAAGTGGATTCTGTGACAGCGCCTACTCCGGCGTCCGGGCCGATTCCCCGGTGGTGTGGCGGGGTGTGAACCACGTCGCACAGTTCGTGGCGGCGAGATGGCCGGGCCAGGGGGGACTCCGAGCGATCCGTGAGATCGGGCGGAGTAATTTCCGCGAATTATTTTAAATTGGCGACGACAGCGAGAACCACATCGAGTCAAAATGGCTGCCGCACCGGCCGAGCAGGAACGCCGTCCAACCCGTCGCAACCGACCCCGCGGACCCGCACAGGCAGCACCGAACGAAGTCCAATTAATTTTCTCGCCCTCGAGCGTGAAATCATCGATGGAATTCGATTCGGAGAGCGGAGAGCGGGCCCGACGCGACGTCCAGCCCTGCTAATTAGTGGGCTGCGGCGTCTAACAGGCGTGCGACACATCCAAGCATCTGCAGGTACCCACGCTCCGGGACTCGGCGGTTGGGCCGTCGCCAGGTGGGGGTGGGTGGAGACGACGTCGAGGTGAGGAACGAAGGGTTCGGGTCTGGGCGGGTTCCCTTGTTCGGCGAGGCCCGGCTCTGCGCACGCTCACCGCCATGGGAGCCACGGTTCAGTCCTCGAGAGAGTGTTGCCCACGCCTGCTAATCAAGGGTTCTCCGAGCGGCCCCTCGGACTCCGCGCATGCATCGCCGGGCGGAAAATAACTCAATTAACGAAGCTCTCCCCCTGCCGGTCAGGGGTGCGGAGGCGGCGGTTGGTGCAGGGGCCTAACCTTGGATCGGGCGACTGCCCTGGAGGGGCGGGGTCAACAAGACGAACATCGCTTCGAAGCTCGACGGGCAGCCGAGCAGCACCAATTACTAGAACAACAACAATATCAGCAACAGCCACGGTAACAACACCAGCAGCAGGAGCAGGAGCAGCAACATCATCGTCGTGTTAACAATTATGCAAATGCGAACATTTTCCGAGCTCATGTTGGCTGAAATTTACACCACCAACAACAACGTCAAAAACAACAAAACAACATCCCGTCCCGACCACGACGACGAATTGGAAACGTGTTCCCGCAGCCGGACCAGGGAGGGGCAACCGAGCGAGCTGGCGAGCGACGGCTCCAATCTCGCCGAGCACGAGTGTACGAGAGGGAATGTGTGTGAACAAGTGAGTGAGTGAGTGCGACTGCTTGTGCGAGAGGCTCGCGGGAAGCTGATTGCGTTTAATCACGTCAAGTTTGCATATTTTGCGTCCGAGTGGCCGCCACCGCCTCTGAGGGTTGCGCGCTGGCTCCTGCGATCGCGGCTCCGATCTCGGGTCTGACGCCTTTGCGCAGCGCTTCCAGGAAGCCTGACCAGCAGGGTACCCACTTCTGGTCGAGCGAGGCCGGACGAGAGGGGTGGGGGAGCCGTGTCGACAACAGAGCAAGGATCCGAGGACCATTCGACTTTCGGTGGTCGCTGCCAGCAACTCGGGATTCGTCGGCGCAGGTGGCAAGGCTGTCGCTCATAAGAGCTGCTTCGTCGACGGTCGCCGACGAGTAGGCCAGCGGAGTCGGCCAAATTGCTGCTGACAAATGTCGGTTTTCATAACCTGTCAGCGGCGCGCAGCAGCTGCCGATCTCTAGCGACAGCGACACCACGACCCCCGGCCGTCATCGACAGCGGTCGTGGCGGCGGTTGGCGATCAACAGTGCGTTGACGCCCGTCCGTCCGCCCCGCACGCGTGGCTTGCGATCCATTGCTGCCATTGCGAAACCCAATCAGCAGCAACAGCAACAGGATCAGCAGCAACAGCGGGCGATGAGGCTGTTGTCGTTGCGGCGGCAGTTGCAGTCGCTATTTTTAGAGGCCTCCATTTTTCATCGTGTCGTCTGCCACCGCGCTCCAATCGAGAAGTGGAAATTAATCGTACACTCAGCGGAATTGAAATCGCTTTGATCCGCGAGATGCGCTCAAGGAATCCGCGGGGCGAGGGCTGTGGGCGAGGGAAGAGGTGAGCTGTTGTCGCGCATCGGACGTGTTCGAGTCAAAACAATTCGCGCTCCACAACTTTGTCTCGGCGCAGTGCAGCAGTACAGTAGTGGCGAGGGCGGCAGGGAGCAGGCGACCGAGGAGCGAGGTGGCAGGTCCTGCGGAAGGAGGGGCTGTGCGACGCAGGGGCCACGGCGATCACCCGATCTCCCGAGTAACTGTAATTAATTGCATTGCTGCAAAGTGTACAGATCAAACGTGTGTTGTCGTGGCTGCTGCTGCTGCTACTTCAGTGTGAATTACGACATTAGAATTTAATTAAATCGCCGTCAGCCGCGGCCCTCGGCATCCCGTCTCCTCTGTCGATCCGTCGGCCGTCGCTTGTATCTGCGGGACGGCGCATCCCCGAGACCAGACGCGGCCGGGCAGCTTTTATGCATCGATGGCATTTAATTGCATTCTATCATAATCTGTCGAGCGCGGGGAAATGCGAGTGCTCACAATGAAATTTATAACTCTGACAATTAGAGTCCGCTCGCCCCCCTTTCCCTTGCGCGCCCCAGACTCCGCCACTCCAACCGCTCCTCCTACCCCGTCCTGCTCGCGGTCTGTCATCTGTCCGTCCGCCTCTCGCAAGTCGCTCCTGATCGTCGCGCCGCTCCGATACCCCATCTCCCTCCCCATCCCGCCACTGCTTTTCTAATAATTATTCCGCCATTATTTCGTTGTTGTCGTTGTTGGTGTTGCTGCCGTGTTGCCGTTGTTTTTTTCTCTTGCTGCTGCTGCGGCAGTCGAGCATTTTTTGGGCCGTTGATATCTGATTGCGGAGCACGGAATTCATTTGTAATATTTTGTTGTTCTCGCGCCAAGTGTTGCTGCAACAATTAGCGAATTGCTGTTGCAGAAAATACTTCCCCATCGGCCGCCGTCGCCGCGATCCCAGCCCATGAGCGAACCTCCAATTGCAATCGCAATTTACAATTATTTGAAGATTAATTAATTTCCCTCACGGTCGACGCTTGCTCGGGCAGAGGGCGTGGAGCTACGGCCAATGGCACGGAAGGCTGCCCACCCCGGCTTCGGCGGCTCGGGTAATGAAAGGTCCCGGCTCGGTGGTCTCTTCCCAGGCGTCTCCAACTAATGAGAGCCCGGAAAGCCGACTCAGAGGCACCACACCCAAAAAAAGCCCCTTCCAACTAAAACGCCCCGCATCGCTCCACTAAGCTTCACCATACAATATGCTTGACTCCAGTCCTTCGCCCGAAGTCAGGGCGTCCTGGAGCCGACTTCTGTCACCCCACCGATGGCAATTCGAACACAATGGCTTCGCATCAATCATCAATCTTCGAGCGAGGTCCTGCGCCGAGCATCGCGTATCTAGACGTAGTGGCATCAGAGACGCGCCCGCCACCTGGAGACCCTCTGGTTAATTAGCTCTCGTCTGTCCCGGCCCCAGCCACGGCGAACCTCCCAGCTCAACACCGACGACACGAGACGAGTCCCGCTCACGGACAACGGCCGGTCGGTGACGGAGACGGAGACGGGGACAGGGCAGGCCAGCTACGGCCAAACAATAAATCGAAGCACTTGTTTACGCGTTAGAAAAATGTTTAGGGCCCACGCTCCGCATTCCGTGCGCCCTCCCTCGCCCGCGCACAGCAGCTCGATTATAGGTCGTGAGTTTGTCTGTCAATGGGTCATGCATCGGCTCCCTGTCGCCCCCGGCAGTCCTCGCCCCGCCGGCAGCACAATGGAAAATTCTATTCACTGACATCGTGAAAAATCGTTGATCATTTCTTGTTGTTGTCTCACGCAGACTCCCACTCCCCGTCTCGCCCGTGCGGGCAGCAGGGGCGGGCAGCGATTTATGAATTAAGAGGGCACCGTCGCTGCCGCGTCGACGTCGCTCCCGTGCGGCTCTGCTGCTTTCGTCATTGGCGCGAACGATTTTTCTTCGCGCGACGGTTGTGTTTGGATTTTGCCCCCTGTGCCGGTTGCCCGCGGCGCGAGTGTGGTGCGGTTTGGCGGGTGCTGCGCAGCAGACCCGGCCCGGTCGACGGAGCGGAGGTGTCAGGAACATGTTGTTGTTTACGTGTTTTGACAGGGCCGCGCTGATATGCGTGCCCTTCAGGCCCTCCAGACTGCCTGGAGCGGAGGCGGCCGAGCACCGCGCTCGGACTCCTCCGGACACACGGTGGGGACTGGGACTGGGAAAGGGACAGCGACAGGATAGGGCCGATGGCCAGGGGAGGTCTACTTACTTTGTCCTAGGTGTACCCGCTTCATCCATGGGTAGATCTGCGGAGGGTTCTTCTTGCCGTTGCCGCTGTTCTGGCTGCTCCCGGCCTCATTGCCGCTGTCGCTCTCTGAGTCCGAGTCGCCGCCGCCGGGGCTGTGCATCGGGACCGCGACGTTGACGCTCACGTTGCCGCCGTGGTTGTTGTTGAGGCTCGCGGCCGCCGCGGCCAGGCTGCCCCCGAGCACGCCCTTGTTCAGCGAGCGCGCCACGCTCTCCACCACCGAGCTCGGCGACAGCTTCGGCGAGAGGTCGCGCGTCGACAGGTCCTGAGGGCTGGCGAGGGACTGCTGTTGCTGCTGCTGGCTGTTGTTGTTGTTGTTATTGTTGTTTGCATTGTTGTTGTTGTTGTTGCCGGTCGGCGTCGACGGGTCATTGGCGTACTTGCAGCTGATGGGCCCTTGCTGCTGCTGCTGCGGGTGCTGCTGCGGCGCGTGCTGCTGCTGCGCCGTCGCATGCGCGTGTGTCTGCTGCTGTTGCTGCTGCTGCTGCTGCTGCTGTAGGAGCAGCCGCTGGGGCTGCAGCTGCGTGTAGTCGACCATGTCGGCGGGGTTGGGCTGCGTCCCGCCGCCGCCCCCCAGGCTGTAGGCGGCCTGATTGGCGTAGTGGGCCTGCGCGTGCGAGTTCGGGTAGAGGTTCGGGGTGTAGGCGGCTGCGGCTGGGAAGTAGTCGTTGTTGCCGGGCGTCACGTTGCCCGGGTTGCCCTGGCCGCCGCCGCCACCAGCGCCCGGCCCCCCGTTGCTGGTCGCTGCATTGGCGCTGCCGCCGGGGTGGCTCTGCTGTGGATTGATCTGCTGCGGATAGCAGGAGGCGAGTGAGTTCACGAACTGGTACGAGGACATGGCGAAGCAGTCGGGGTCCATGGTGGCCAGTGGGCCGAGGGCCGCGGGTTACGGGTCACGGGTCACGGGTCGCTGGCTCGGGGTCGTTCTACACTGCGGTCGGCGCTGCTTTTAGGACGGCGTCGCAGTCGGCCGGACTTGGTGGCGGAGTCGCAGATCGTGGCGGCGGCTGCAAGAGAAGAAGACGTTGTCAGAACGGTCCAGTACGGGGGAGAAGCGTGGGAAGGGCACAGCAGGTCGAGGACGCGCAGACAGAGACAGGCGGTCTTCGAAGCTGCTGCGAGGAGCTGTTAATTTCAATCGACCCAAAGGATGCTGCGGCGCCGGGGCAGCAGCAGCGGAATCGGCTGCGCTCTTAATGGCTCCGATTTGGCAGCGCAGATAATTTGGCCGATTCCCCGGAAGCTCCCCCCGCACAGCCTCTGCGCGCGGCCATGATTGATTCGTAATCTCAGTGTTTACATAATAATTCGCTGCTCGACGGAGGGCCGCCGGGCGTCGGAGGGGGCGGCCGGCCATTGTGCGCCAACAATAGCAATTTGCGGGAGACAAAAGGAGCCCGGTGCGGGACGCGGTGGGGCGGTGGGGCGGCGCGGTGCGTTGAGGAGCCCGGTACCGGCAGGAGCGTCAGGAAGCGGCTCAAACCGGTGCAGGACCCAGTTCCTCGACCCTCGCTCGGCGGCCGAAGATGGCCGGCTCCGCGATTGCGCCGGACCATTTCGTGCGGTTACATGGGGCGGGTCGCGCCTCGGCAGGCTGCGACGAGTGCAGACAATCACTTAAATTGCCGCGGCCCGGCAACAGCAGGAGAGAAGAGCGGCAGCCGCTGCCGCAGCCGGAGCAGCGCGGTCGGAGAACCTGTGCGGAAACATGTCGGGGCCGTGCTCATGTCCGCGGATACCATCGCGGCGAAAGCGGAGCCAGACACCGAGCGCGCAAAAAACGGGGCCGGCGAGGGTTCGGTGTGGCGCGCGAGGGCGCGCGGATATGGAGGCATGCACACAACCGGCTCCCATATCATCGTCGGGGCCAGCGACCATCGGCTCTGTGGGCTGCTCGGCCGGGACGGACGGCTCGTCCGTGGTTCGTTCGTGGAACCCATAATTTCGAACCAATGGGCAATTTAGCCCTTTAGCATGTTCAGCAAATGAAGAGCGCGCCGGTGGACGACGGCTTGAAGACGGCAACGGCAACTGCAACGGCGACGGCGACGCGGGGTCGGAGTCGAAGTCCGAGTCGGGTTGGTGAGCAAAACGAGGAAATCCGAAATTAAAATCATGCGCGCGCTCGCCTCAAATCGAGGCCGTTCGGTCGCAACGGGGCGAACGAGGCACGTACTCGAGATAAACCTAATGAAAAGGCGAGAGCGGGAGCTGTCAGGAGGGTCACGGGGACGAGACGAGACGAGAGGAGACGAGCCGGGACGGGCCGGCCACGGCGCGACTGATAAGTCCTGCTATTATGCGGTTGGGAAGCGGCCGCTGGCCACGTTGCATTGTGCCCAGTGACGCGGGCGGCGGGGAGGCAGCAACAAGTGCAGCCATCAGTGAAATCCAATCAGAACGGGGCCGGCCGCAGAGGCTCCGTGCCAGAAGGGTCCGCCGAGGAGCACATGGAGACACGGGTAATCGGGTCGCCCATCAGCCATTAGCACCATCCGCGGCGCGAGGTGCTGCGGGAGCGGAAACCGGTTCGTGGGCGCAGGTGCAGGGGACTATCGCGGCCCGCAAGGACCAGGGATCCGGCCAGACTCCGAGGTCCATTGGACCCCTGACGCCTCGGCGGGGTCTGGAGCAAACATGGTCTGGTCACTTGGCCACGCCATTTGCCGCCGCTTATCGCGATACGCGTGCTCGCCCAGAGACGCCGGTCCTGCTCCGAGTATCCTCCTGCCGCTCCGAGTTCGTGTCGGACGGTATCCTTACGTTTATCGACCGTGGTCGTGGTCGCGGCTGCGGCCTAACCCCCCCCCCCCCCCCACGGCCACTCGGATCCTACAGAAGGTTGCGGACCCTCTCATCGTCGTCATTGTTGTTGCGGAGTCGTTGCCGCATGCCTTGGCCTTCCGCAGCTCTGGTGTTTGGCTAAATTATTGCTTTTAGCCGCTGCACGTTTCGGCTGCGGCCCCCTCTGCCTGCCGGGAAGGAACCGGGTTTTTGACCCGCTAACACTTGAGCACGCTGCAATTACGTAACAGGTCGTCGACGAGGTCGCGGCCAGTGCTGTCCCTGGTGGGGTCGGAATTGCGCCGTTTTCGGCGTCCGGCCGGGTCCTGGGCCGCGTCGCTCACGGCCGCCTGTGGCTGGGCGAGCGGTGCGGCCGGGACGGGCGCTGGGGCGTGTTCGTGGAATGGCTAATGCAATGCAATCGAACTACGTCCGCCGATTTGTTCCCGGTTCCTCGCCTGCTCTGCCAGTCGAACGGGGATGTGCTTGCTCACCTCTGCACGTGCGTGCGCGCACGCAACTAGCGGCGAGTCCTGGCCGCGTCCGCCTCCGCGCAGACTCCGGCCAGCAGTGGGCGGCCGATTGGCGACTGCCAGGAGCCGGGTTGGGTGGCGGGCTGCGGGTCGAGGTGCTCCAGAGGATGATGCATGGGTCCGCGGCGACTCGGCGGCCCCGCGCCGATAAATAACGGCGGGCGACAGCTCGACAAATGGCCATAAATTACGGCGGCGGCCAAATCGCGCTCGGCGCTCGGCGGCTGAGCGGTTCGTGCGACATCAGTTCAATTGGTGTTAATTAAATCCACAAACAATGATCGACGCCGACGGAGGCAGCGACGCCGACTGCTCTCGCACACTCTCACGCACTCCGCCGATATGCTGGCTCCGTAGACGCCGCTGGCCGCTGCGACGCCGAGCCCCGCTTCCCGCGCAGCCGCAGAGGCAGAGGCAGCGTCGACGCAGGCGCGGGCTCGCCGCCGACTGAGGGGCGGCCGCGACGGTCGACTGATTGTCTTCGGCGGAGGCAATAAATAATTCCATTTCTTCGTTGCGACAGTCGGACATTTGTTTGTTTGCATTCGCAGTGTTGTTGGGATTGTAGTTGTTGTGCCTGCCATGGCAACGCAATCGACAATGGAAAATCGGTTTTCTTTTAATTCCCTTTTAAATGAGAGTGAAATTCCCATTGTGCGCCGTCCCTCCGTTCCTTTTGCCGTCCCTAGGTCCTTTCGAGAGCGTCCGTCCGTCTTCCGTCGCTGATGTGGCGGCAATTAAACCGCAGAGCGAATCTGCAAGGATTCGACGTGTCCTGGAAGATTCTGCGCCTGGCTAGGGCCGCCGTAAATCAAACAAAGCCGGCAGCTGAAAAGGGTTGCCTTCTGACTTTTGACTCCTGGTTCAAGGGTCGCCGATCAGCGATCGGGCCGGCTCTCGGAGGCACAGCCGCTTAATTGAGTCGCGATGTGGTCCTGCGGCGAGGACAGGCAGCACTCGGGCAATCGGGCCCTTGGGTACGCGGGGGCGCATGGGGCGTGGCCAGCCGCGCTCTCGTGCCCTCGGTGGCCCGCTGCTGTTCAGGTCGAGGAGCTCGCGCCGCCATCACTTTTCACACATCGCACACTCTTGCTCGCTCACTCACTCACGGCCCTCGCCCTGCCGCCGAGCGGAGCCATTAAAAAGTCGTACAAATTTGTAAGCACCTCATAAAAGCCGTCATAAATAATAATTCCGGGCACGCTCGCTTGCTGGCTCGCTCGCTCACTCGCATCGCAGTGACATCTTTATGAGTTCTCAATGAGTTCATGATTTTCGCGCCACCGCCGTCGAGCCCGGCCCTCGTTCCTGGGCCCGGAGCGCCATTGTTGCGGCCTCGGGACCTCGCCGCTGGGCGTTCTTGCCATTCCTCTTGTGCTTCTTCTTATTTGTTGTTGTTGTTGTTGTTGTTGTTATCGGTTTCGTCCTCGTGCTCCGTGTGGTGTTTTGCGGTCGTCCTTTCCTCTGGGCTCCCTCCTCGGGACCAAGGTCCCTTTGTTGCGCTTACATAACGATTTATGAAAAATCATAATTATCGACCTTCCATGTCCTCCCTGTCGCTCGCCCGCTCTCGCTCTAGCGCTCTTTAATTGCTGTCTGTTCGCAGGGGTCAGCCACAGGCACAGCAACAACACCGCCAGCCACTCATGCCGGTTGACATTTTTATGATGTGTTTATGAGTCGTGCCATTGTTTTTCGATGTCGTTTGTGTTGGTTGGGCTGTCCTCGTGGTTTTTTGCCGTCTCGGAGTCGCGTCGAGCCGAGCCGAATCGGGGCGGGACGTGGCGCGCGCCAGGCGGGCGTGCTTGCGGCTCTATGATTTATGGCTGCTGCGGTGGTCGGCGGTGTCGCGCAACAAACGTCGGCGACGGATCGTCATCGCGTCAGCCTGCGCGGCGACGCGGCTCATCCGACCCGTTGGAGTCCATCCGAGTCGATGTGAGTGCGATTCAATTGCGGCCCTCGCGCCCCCACCTCCTCCCGCCAGGCCGGGTACTTGCGGTGATTAATGAGCCCGCGATTATCTACCTAATTGAGAGCTCACCGCGACGGCGACGACGAGCTGACTGATCGTCCGCCGAGGTTCCTGCGATCATTAATCTGGGCCTGCGCCCTCGGCGCGTCTTCCGCGTCCGGCAAGGTCCCGCGGCCTTTGGGGAGTCCGAATCCGTCCCTCGGCGCCCATTTCAATGGCATTTCATTGCCATTTCCGCCGGAGGCACTGGGGGCGGCGCCCGAGGCACGACTCGGCTGCTCCGAGAGGCTCCGTTGTAGGGCAACTCCATGCCCGCGATGCACTCCGCGCCAGGAGCTCGCGTGCGTTCCTCGTGCTTTCGCTTCATTTCGCGTCGCAGTCGTTTGATTTATTTCCGAAAAGTTCCATTCAAATATCATCATGACAATTTTTCGCCAGCGTTGTTGCTGCCGCCACTGGCGTCGGTGCCAGCTGTGTTAGTTGTGTGAGTGGTTGTGGTTGTGTTTGGGGCCCATTGCCGTGTCGTTGTGCTGTTCTGCGCTCGCTTAAACGTTGATGAATTGCCTTTTGAGGTCAGAACGAAGACGTCGCGCAGACATATTTCGCCTTTGCATGGCCGGCGGAGCCATGGGGCAGGGACCGCGAGGGACCGACGGGGCCTGCGTGGCCGCTCGCGCTGCGCTGCGGGACGACCGTCCGCCACCCGACGCCCCCCGGCGCGCGCCTGCCACGGTTAGTCCACATTATGCAATGTTTGCTGCAGGCGTCCTTTGAAGCCCCGCCAGTTGCCACCCTCGGCGCTTGGTCCTCGAGCGCAGCGGCCGCAGGGCTGCCCGATCAAGTGGTTGCCACGCCGACCCTCGGCCTCGGCCTCGGCCTCGCCCGACGTCCTGGGAAAGTCGCATGTGTGCGACGGGCCGTAGCGACCTCAATGGAGCGGCCATTGCTAGACACAGGCCGGTCTCGGACTCGGACGCGACCTCTGGCCGTCGCCTACCTTCGCACAGTGGGCGCCTAAGCTGCTAACCCACTGTCGGCGACGATCACGCAACGCAACGCAGCCCAGACCCGGCCCTTCTGGACGGCAGACGGACAGACTGAGCGACGGACAGACTGAGGCAGACGGACGGCGGCCGCACATACCCCATGCGCATTATTTTCCATCCGAGTGACTTCGCGTCGTCCACCCGGCACCCGGCACCCGCACCCGCTCTATTTGTCCCCGGTAATTGGGTCCGTCCTGCCGGCACGCCATCGCCGCGGCCTCGACCGAGTCAATTCAACCCATTTAGGGCTGCCCAATTCCACGCCGCGGCTGGCAGTTGCGGCTTGTTGAGCAATTTTTCTTCCTCCGGCTGCGGCCGCCATTCGATTCAGTGGGCCGTCTGCCGTCCGCCGTCTCCCGGCTGCTGGCGAATCTTAATTACTCGAAAGCGCCTGCTTTTCTTTTTAATGAAGTGAAAATTCCTCGCCTAGATAAGGTGCACGCACACGCGCACGTAGGCCCGGCCCGGCCCGCCGAGTCCCGGGCCACTGGGGCGACCCAGAGACAGCGGCCAGCGACCAAACCGACCTCCACCGGAGCCACCTGCTGTGCCCGGGCGGCCACTGGCTGCCAGCCACCGGCCAGCCTGCTCGGCGGGCCCGACGGCGTCGCCAACGCTTCAAGCAGCCAATGGCCGTGGACAAAAGCCGTTGTGGGATGCCAGCGGAGACGACCCGGCCGCGTGGAGCCCGACTAGGTTCGAGTTCGTCTGGGCAAGGGGAAACAGAAGGGGACTAGCCACGAGGGCGCAGACGGTGCCTCTGGGGTCCTGGGGCCCCTAGGGCGAGCGCTCACCTAGGTTCCGGGTCCCTCGGCGTCCATAAACGGGTGGTGCAGGCGAAACTGGCGCGAAGGACTTCGCCAGGGACTTCAGCAGAGCGTTCGCAGGGACTCGGTTCACTGGGAGGTGCTTCGTGTTCAAAGCGTGTGCACTGTGTGTCACTGCGTGTTCGAGCACTGGGTCTGTGGGGCGCGGAAGACCGCGTTCACTGCGACTTCTGTTCACTTAGCCTGGCTCCGCGGCGGAGGCGCAGGACGTACGACTCGGGTCGGGCCTGGAAGAAAGACGCGGCGATCAGGAGCTGCCGGTGAGGGTGGATCCGATGCGATCGGGTCGGGTCGGATTGGAGTGCTCGGGCCGATAAATCAAGCCCCGCGCAGGTTGCGGACGTCGAGGGACGCCGGCGTCGACGTGGCCGCTCGGGCGGACGAATGCGATCCCGAACGCGGTCTCGAATGCGATCTCGATGTGCTGCGCTGCGTTGCGATTGTGCGTGCGCGTGTGTGTGCGGGTGATGGCGCGGACGAACGGTGGCGGCAACGGGTGCTCGTAAATCTCGGATAATGGGAGCGTTGACAAGTTTGCGCACTGCTAATGTCTGTTGTTATTGCTGCCGCGATTGTCGATTGCTACTGGTGGCGCTGCGGGAGTTGCAGGACGTGGCAGGAGCTCGCTTTCGCACTCGGCTGCAGAGGCGGCCGGTGCGTCCGGCCGCGACACTGGGGCACTGGGGGCGATCGCGCGAAAAGTCACAGTCCGTCACCGCGAGAACGGCCGTCGACTCCAGCGCGGCTGAGTCGGAGGCTGTGGCTGCGGCCGAGCGCTGGCACTATCGGAACGGAATCGGGATCGAGAGTCGGAGGGAGTCGAGCGAGTATCCAGCAGATACGGGTCTGTCTAGCGCAGGCGACACCTTTGTTGGATCCGCAGTGCTCGGTTTGATTTATCCGCGAGTACGTGCTCGAAGCGCCAATGTTTCACTTTGACTAGTTGGGCATAATTCAAATCAAAAATATCTGAGCATCAATAAAAAACTACACAGCCACTCGCACGCACACGCGCGCACTGCCGCCGCACACGGACGCGGACGCGGCCACGGACACGGTGTTCGTGGCCGTGTCCGTGTGTCGTGTCCAATTGTAAGAGTGCTCTCGACGGACGGCAGGCGACGGAAACCGGGAGCCCGAGCGGGACAACAACAATGCGTGCCGAGCAGTCGCACTGCTCGCACGCCCGCCCGACGAATGGCTGGCCTTGCGCCGTTGTCGCCGTCGCTGCCGTTCCGTCGTCGGCGTTGTTGTTGCCTTCGTCTTAAAGAAGTCGCTCTTGTCTCGCTTTCGAAGTCGCCTCGTTGTTGTTGCCGTCGCTGCCGCGGTGGTGGTGGTTGCGAGCGAATTTTCGTCTCAACCGACAAACCGAGGACTCAGTTTTTTCGAGGCGAACCTCGCACCGCAATCAGGCAGTTCGTCCGTCCGGCCGTCGTGTTCCGTCTCCTTTCGTCGCTTGCCCGTTCGCGCACACCGGAGCGGAAACCCTCTTGCTCTCTCCCACTCGGCGGAGCCGGCGTGTGTGTGAGTCGGAACGAGTTCGAAGTCGACCGCTCTCTCGCGAAGCACACATGGGGCTCCCGAGAGAGTTCACGGGTCGGCTTCGAATTCGAACTGGCCATCGTTTTATTCCTATTGCCCTGTCCGTGTGTCTCACGTACACACGCCGTACTCGTGTGGGTGAGTGTGATCGCCCGTGTTCGAAGTTGGGTCCCCGGCGCTGGCGGCATTCGAAGAGTTTGTGTTGTCCGACTCCGCCAAGCGCCTCCGTGTTCGAATCGTCTGTCGCCCGCCGGCTGGCGCTTTTCGGTAGCCGTCAGTCCGTTGCCTGCGTCCACTGGCGTCCAGGTGCCCGGATGAGTTCGGTCCAATGTGGTCTACGCTCGGCCGGGCACCAACTGATTCAATCTCAGCCCATTCAAAACTGCACTTTGATCAATGGGTCCCGACCGACCCAGCCGGGTCAAACAAGTCGTCTATTGGTCACCCGTCCCTGAGGGCCTGTCTGCGCGAGAGGGTTGAGTCCGCCCGAGGCCAATGGCGATCACCCACCACCATCCACCGCGATCACGGCCCTCGAACGATCGGAGGGGTTGGTTGGAACACCGATCCAGCGAGACCCTTCGACCGGCCCGTGATCCACGGATCCGCGTTTCTGGAGCTCTCGAATTCACCTTTCAGTTTGCACTTCGCCGGCCCTGTCTGGGGCTGGTGGGCAGTGGTGTCGTCGAGTTCGGCTGGAAACTCGGCAAGCGGGCGTCCCACGAGAGCCGAGAAGCGACGCGACGAGACGCAGCGCGATGCAGAATCGTTCACAAAACAAGCACGAAGGCAGTGGCGATGACGGAGGCCGCGCACGAGTTGCTCCCTGTTCGAAATTCGCGTGTGCTTTGAGCACTCGTCGGAGGCCGAAGTCGACGAGTGCCGGCGCAGCGCGCAGCCAACGACGGGTTTCGAAGACGGGACGCGTGCGAGCGAGCGCGACGCACTGATGTTCGAAAGCAGTTCGAAACTATTGCCGTCGCTGTCGCAGTCGCCTGCGCACACCAACCCGCAGAGGCTCCGCCCAGCGCCGTGATTTATAGTGACGGCGAGTCGGAAGCACGGCCACCGCGGCGCGCCGCAGCGCGAGTGCGAGAGAGCGCACTAGAGTGGTGGTCGGAGTCGCCTCCGCTCGCAATCTCGTTCTTACGAGTGGCGGACAAACAGGTTGCCCAGCTCCACTCCGGCTGCTGCTGGATTACGCTGCGTCTTTGTCTAGTGGGCCCCTCCGCCCTTTCGCCGCGGCCACCATCGGACCCGACGCCTTTGTTCCGTTTTAAAGGAGCCAACTAATGCCCGATTAGCAGCTGACATTGTAACGTTTTTATTTATATTCAATCGAGTCGTTATTGCGTTAAATCACCGTCACATTATTGTTTCGCTCCCCTCCCCGAACCGCACAGTCACCTACCGGCACCCTGTCATCACTAGGCGATAATCCGAAAGTTCCAGCCCCTCGAAGGACTGCGCGCTCTGACCTGATGCACCTCTCGCTGGACCAAGTGAGCAGCGCTACCGGGCCGCGATGCTTGTGGACCTGGGCAGCAAGAATGCAAATGAAACGCTTCGCATGAGCCTGGCGCAACCGCTGCAACCCCACGGATGCTGGCCGGCAGGCCTCGAGCCAAAGTCCCTCGAGCCTGGTCACATTCGGTGTTGATGTATCCCATTCGCTTCGTGGGCTTGCTCCGGAGCCCGCGGACATGACCGCACATGACGGCCTGAGTCACCTCGCGCCGACCTCGAAGACGCGTCACCGTCCAAGTCGGAGACGAAGCCGAAGCAAAGCCGATGACTGATTTTTATTAATGGCTTTCCGAAGATGGCTTCATTAAAAAGCCATTTGGGACGCGGCTACCAGAGCGGCGGGGCCTCGAAACAGGTCAGGACCGCGATTAATGGGCGCGGGTCTGGAACTGGGCGGCTTCTGTTCGGCCAGACGCGGACGGACGGCGGGGGCGGATTTGCATTTGAAGAGGCTGTGGTGGATGCTGGGCCGTCCCGGTGGGACGGAGGGACGGGGCGAGAAGGAAACCCTACAGAGACCCGCTTTGTTGGGTCGTTTCGGACCCCGTGCGGCCCATCCGTCGGCCCGGTCGAAACCGTCGAAACGGTCGAAACATTCCAACATTTTTGTTTTGATCGTTCGATCGTTTGTTTGCTGTGGCTGAGTTGTTTTTTGCGGAACGATAATGGCGCAGAACAAATTAATTGCATTCAAATATGCGGCCATAAATCGAGGCTTTTCATGCAAACGATTAAACTCGAATTGCGTCATTAGCGTTCGTTTCCACTCACTCCCACACCCACACATTCACGCATTCACTGGCACCCACCTATTGCTGCGCACCACTGGACGGGGCTCCGAGAAGAGGAGGCGCTACCCGGGCGCAGCCAAGAATCCTGAAGGATCCCCTCCAAGTGGATGCAACTCCGGCTCAGAGTGCGCGGTCCGTCCTTTGCTGCTGGCCGTTTTGTACGACGACCGTACCGCGAGCACCGCTGCAACAACGACGGCCACGTCAACCGCGATTCGCAGTAACTCGAGGTTTCCTTCTGAAAGCCCCGGAGTCGGGATTCCTGTGACAAGCACTTGCAGCAGCAGCAACTCGACAAGAGCTCCATCCTTGAGAGCATGACATCTCGGGACCGCCGGACGAACGGATCGGGCCGACATGTCCGGCGAGCGTTCGCCGAGTGGCTCCACATGCGGCCGTGTCGGCCGGCCGCGGCAGGATGTGAGGGGCTGCGATGGAGGCGATGGCGACGACGACATTTTTCAATTAAACAAATAAATTAGCAACAAGCGACGAGGGCTCGCAGCAGCCAACAGCAACAACGAGATCGACGATCGGCCCGTGGAGGACAACAACATAAACTTCGACACAACATCGGAAACACGGACGACCAGAACCCCGGCATTTAACGAACATCGGGCCGCAGATTTCAATCAGAGCCCCGACCCGCGTCCCGTACCCGCTGCCCCGGAGCCTCCCCGCGTCTGACGGACGGGCGGAGGGCGCGGACCTGCAACCGCGGACACCGATAAGCACCGGGGGTGCGGGGCGATTCGCCTTTAATTGCGTCGAGAGAGGAGCCGCCGGAGCGGAGCCGATGCAGGCAGGGAGCGCGGTACAGGCCGCTGGACAGGACCAGGTCGAGCTGGGCGGACGCGGCTCCAGTCGCCCCTTCCCATTCCGATCGCCTTCCCTCCCCTCGCGAACGCGAGTGGCGGCCGTCATTTGGATTCTTGCGCCGGGCTGCCCCTGGAGACCAGAGCCCGCTCCGGAAGCTGAGCGGACCGTGTTTTTGTGCGCGATATTTTTCAACTGCTGGCTCCCTACACACGCAGTGGCAGGACCGGCGGTGCCGGGGGCCCAGGGGTTGCGGAGTTGAAGAATTAATTTGCATTAAGAGGCGATTTGCGGCAATTTACTCCGGACGAGGATACGACCTGAGCCGCCCCAGATACCGGGCTCCCTCGACTGCAGGCGGGGCCCGGCGGCGGTCGTCAATGGATCGCGCTGGCCACTGGGAAGCAGTCGACGTCGCGCCCGAATCACGGCAAAGCACAGGAACGCGGCGCCCTCGTCCCGCCGGCAGATGATGACAAACGCGTGCCAGCTGCGAGCAACAAGGAATCTCGGCAGGACGCGCCCCACGTGCGGGCCACGCACAAAGTCGAATTCACATTCCAAACCCATCGGCTCTGGGTGTCATTTGGGGCACCCGTTCCCGGCAGCAGCTGCGCCCGAGGGAATTCGCGCCGAGGCACGAAACTAATTTCCCCGCCCCACCTGCTCGAGGGCTTTAAATTGAATTAAAGCGTCGCCCTGCACCGATTCGGGAGCCGCTTTAAAGCCGCGTCGGGTCGGTGGGACGCGAGCTCAGTCAGACGCGGGTCCAGCCCCCTGCCCCTGCCTCTGTCGCACATCCCCACTCTATAGTCCTCTCGCTCTCGCTCGTGCGGAGCATCCCGGTGCTGCTGCGCATGTCCTTCCACCCCGGCCTGCCCCGCCAAGCAGATGATTTATTTCCCCGTGGGTGGTTCGCATTCGCCAGCCTCTCTGTCGCTCTCGGGCTCAGGTCAGACCTGACTCCACCCCGAGGCGGCCGGGACGGGGACGGGGACGTGGGCTTTAAAGCGGCCTCCGTTCGCTGTGATGGCTAGAAATTAAAGTCCTTCCGGCGCTGCCTTGAAGTCGGCCCACCGTGAGCAGGTTGCGGCCACGTCCGTGTGATTGATGTGTGCCTTGACACCAGACTCCGAGATGCCGCCATTTGCAACAGCGTGCAGCCGCGTTGAGTTCCTGGAGTCCTGGCCGTCCCAGGGCGAGGGAACCGCCAGAGCAGCGCCCATTGTGCCGCGTACAGGCGATTCCAGCCGGGACGAGACGAGCCGAGCTCGCACTGCTCCTCAAGGCCTCTGGACCTCCGGCCACCTGGACCCCGGTCCGTTCCCGACAGCACTTGTGGCTCACACGACGGCCAGGAATCACCATCCGATCCACATGTTCGAGGAAACGGCGTGGCGAGGCCACGGCAGTCCTTCCCAAGGACGGCAATCCTTCCCCGATGCGCGAGGGGACATTTAATTCGCACACTACACCCGTCCGGTCTGCCGCTCTGCCGGACGAAGGCCGCGGGATGCAAATGTGCACTCGCCGCGAACAGGTACCGGTCGGTTGCCGTTTGCGAATTCCCGAGATGACTGCAGACCCAGTGTCCTGTGGCGCCGCAGCGAATCCTTTCCCAACTTTATGCGTGCAAACAATGCGGAAATCGCTGCTACGCCCGCATTCGTTCAATGCTAATGGTGGCAATTGCGAATTCGCAATAGGGCCTCGCTGGCATTGTCCTGCGCCGCATCTCGTCCTGATGATGATGATGATGCCCGCCTAGCTCAGATCAGCCCAGCTCACCTCTTGATGGCCCGCCATCAGCTGACATCATTTGCGACGATTGCTGGGAATCAGTCCACCGCATCAAGGACACAGCGCCTAATGAGCTCGCATCAAAGGCTGCCGGAAGGGCTGGGATTCCCGGGAAGCCTGTCGATCGCATCGGATGCGGACGGAGAGCGGATTTGCGAAAGGAGTCGCCTTTGTGTTCGGCATCCCGGCGGCCTTCGTCGCCAGGCCATGCACTTGTCCGAGCCAGACGGAACCGAGCACGAACCGATGGAGGCTGCCACCGTCTTTGGAGCGCCCTGGGTGGCCACCTCGATGCAGATGTGGACGCTTCGAGGAAGCTTCTGCCATACTAGATTGCCATTAAATGATTATACAGTTGTGGTGAAAGAGGAACCAGCAATATATTGAATTAATATTTAAACGTGATGAATCTAAAATCCGAACTTGAATTTCTGTTTTTATCTCCGCATGTGAGTTAGTCATGGAATTTTCTGATGGCCAAGAATTTTCCGTGGCGAAGTATACAAATGATGCATCAACATAGTCGAAAGGAATAATACTTTGACTGCAAAGGGTCCTAATCAATACATAAATACTAATTGATTCAGGATTATCAATAAAATAGTAACAGAATAGTGCTTCGTTTTCATTGTATATAGAATTTCGAATTATGAAATGTCGAAATTTAGACCGCACTCTCCGGCCCTCAACAAGAGGCTGTATACCTCGCGTGTTGCCGAACATTCGGACCCTGGCGCACCCTCGAAACATCCTGGCAACATTGCACTCAACGAAACAGCACGGCACACACTGCCTTACCGACGGAGTGCAGGACTCCTTGGACTGCAGCGCGACTGCGACCGCATCCGTGTCCGTGTCCGTGTCGACTGCGACTGCATCCCCTGCCGGCAACAGTCGGCGGCAGCGAGACTCGATTTCACAGCAACGGGTCGAGGCGCAAGTTTCGCACGTAGGCGGGTCTGATTGGGTCCGAATTGGTTCCTGTTGGGACCGCGACCATTCTTCAAGGGCGGAAGTGAAAGAGGAACCGGAGAATGCTCGTACCTCACAAATAGAGGGCGATCAGAGGAGCATGAGGTCCGCGCCGCGACAACGCGCCGAAGCCGCCAGATCGAAGATCTATGAGCAACGGCGGGAGCCACGAGGTTAGTCGATCTTACAGCTGTCTGTAATGGCGTTGAACTCGCACACGGTTAAATGGAAGCCCGCACTGACACCTCGCAGCCCAATCTGAGGTCTAGCTGGCCTCATAGCCCATTCATTCTCCCCGTCATCTTAGCAACTTTCGATCCAACTCACGCACTTGCCTGCTTCTCGATGCATTGAAGTCGAAGTCGAAGTCGACCTTGGATGCTAATCGCTTTTCCGTCCCCACTCTGCCATGGCCCAGCCAAGTGTCAGCCGCTGTCAAATTATTTATTTATTCCGACCATTCGCCGACTCCTCCAAAGGTTCTGGAGGGCTGAAGGAAAATCAATAACGTAAAAGTGCGAACTTCCATTAGGCACTTCGCTCCACCCCTGCTGCCCTCTGCATGGCCTAGCGACATGTGCTGGGGAAGCACGCAGGAAGGGCCTTGAACCAATTGCGAAAATAAATTGGAAAATTCTTTCACACACGCCTCGCCGTTGAAGGCAGGGCACGGGAAGGTTCATTTGCATAGTGGCCCAGTTGTGCCAGAGTGCTTCTCTGCCCTCCGTTGTTGTTGCGGCTGCCATGGCTGTAGCCCACTCTGACACATATTCGGAGCAATCGAAATTAATGACTCTCGACACAGCGCAACGCACGGCGACGGCGACGGCGACGTCTAGGAATGACGTGAAAGCCGTCACTCGTCCGTCGCGCCCCGTCCACGACGACATTCCCGAGACACGCACGAGGCTCCAGTGTCGGCCCGGCAACCCTTTCCGGGTCCTCCGTCGGAGGACCGTCGGAGGACCAGCAATTTAAGGTCAACAACTGCTGTCGCCCTGTCTCTATTGCTTTGCTGTGGCCGCCATCGCCGTTGGTCTGTTGTTGGAGGCAATAAAAATATAATTAATGGATTTCAACGGCGGTGGGTTGCGGCAAAAGGATTTAATGAGGGTGCGAAGACTGGGTGGCAACCCGGAGTCGGCGTGACCGGCGCTCATCTCGGGCGGGGAGCAATTACAAGTGGTATAAACTATGAACAAGCAGAGAAGTGCGGAAAAGAATACCGGGAGTCGAAAATTGCGTGGGGTGCGTTCGGAAGAAACACGGATGCGTGCTGCCTCGTGGTACAGAGTCCAAGCTGGTAGAAGAGACAATCGTGGATCGAACACAATCGGCAAAAGACTAAGTGAAAGTGGAAACACGTTTCTAACCATACATCGTCGATGGCAGACCGATAGACAGAGCCGCGCGTACGACCGTCTCCGGCAACTCAGATGGAGCGGTCTGATGGCACTCATTGTAATTTCTCCGCGCATGGGGCCCAGAGATGTGCGAGCGCGAAAGACTTAAATGGATGTAAATTAAAAAACTTTTTCAATTCAGGGCGAAAGTTGCATTCAGCATGGCGGTGCGGCGCGTGGGGCGCGAGTGCTGGCGTAATTAAGAAATTCATGCTAATCAGCGGAGAACCATGTTGTGCCCGAACAAGGAAGCCCATGCAGAACGGCCTGGTGAGCAGCTCAAACTCTAACTCCAGCAGTAGCAGCGGCAGTGGTAGCGACAGCAGATCGAGCTGGATGATAGGCCAAGTCATAAGCGCCGAATGAAAGAATTCATTATTTCAGTTTTAATTGCTTTTTTCATACTTTCAAAATTTGTTTGTCTTCCCTCATTTCCTTGCCGCACCACCTACCTTCTTCCGTCCTCCGGGTCCCAATGTTGGAAGGGCTCGACTCCGCCGTCGTCCGACGAGGATTTGCATGTCTTCGTCTCATCGTCTGCAACAACTTTGCGCAAGAATTCAATTATTGTTTTAATATCGTATGCGATATCATTTGCAGGTCCCAAGGACGGAGGTCGGGGTCACGGAGGCCCAGTGTAAAGAGGCGTCGCCGAGGCGCAACTCTTTCCACTTCCACTACTACTTAATGTCGACACTTTGCGCTGATGGCCACAACCGGGACTCAGAATTGAACTCATTGCCCATGTCGACGCAGTGCCACAAGGAAGAACCGGCACATAAGAATTCCGGTCTTCGGGGCCTCAGCCGACTTCCAGTGACTACCAGCAGCCTCGTTCTGCCATTTAGCTATGTCGTCATCACTATACCTATGAACCACCCATGTAATGATCCATGAACATTTAAAGGTTCCGGAATTTGTTATCGGAATAAATAATCACGTAAAAAATTTAAATATTTTAAGCTAGAACATATATCGAATCAGCGGCCACAGGTTCATGCTCGAATATTCAGAATAAACCAGTGAAGGTGGGATCATTCCCCAAAGAGATCCCAACGCCAGATACGGGGCATCGCGTACCACACAAAAGTTGTAGTTGATTCCCTAGAAACAACGACTTTCTTTCTTTCCTCTCCACAGTGCACTAATTTCCGATCGGATGGCACATATTAGTCCTATGGTAGCTCTGTTGATCCCATTTCGGAGGTTTTGAGCGCCGACGAGGATGGAAGCTTCATGATGAGCGAGTCGCAAATTATGAGTAGGTCACGAGAAACCCCTTCCCCTGGCACATGCAGTGTGGCGTGGCGGCTGCCCTGGCTGTTCCCCGGCTTTGTTTTGATTATCAATATTTGGCCCGAAATTTATGTGGCCCCAAAGCAATTAATTGTTGGGCTAATCGTGGAATCGGTCCGCGGCCGGTGTAACCGCGGCCGTGCCATAATAACTCTCCAATGACGCGGCGCTCGTCGCCGCCCGAATGACTTATGGCCGGCGGCGGATGTCTCCTCAGTGCGCTCCAGGCCGCATAAATTCCCCACTTACAAGCTGCCGCGGCCACGCCACGGCTTCCACGGAATTCCGGCCGGCTAGATCAGTGTGCGGGGCCGAGCGTGTCTGAGTCGGAGGCTGCATTAGCATGTTAATGCGCAGGCGCGCCGCCGCAGAGTGGATTTATGGGCTCAGCGAATGCTTTATGTGGTGTCCCTTTGACTAATTTATATGGGAGATCGGCGATTTTTATTTATGGGTTTAATCGAGCACTGAGCTGCCGATGACGCTGCCGCTGCTGTTGGCGTGATCAACTTAACTCGGCTTACTGTGGAGAGTCGAAACAGCCGAGGTTGGTCGTGGTCAATTAGGGGGAAAGAGACAGGGGAAAGGGGACTTGTAAATCTAACTCCAGCTTCACAAATGGAGTCCCTCCCTTCACGAGCAAAGGTCTGTAGATGATCTCAAGCCCCCGTCAGATGATCCGATGGTGAGTCCTCAAAGATCATGCGATCATGCGATACCCTCCGACCCTCAGGTCGGGTCCTTATATAACCCCTTGCCGTTTGTTTACCGTACATATCAAGGTAGTGCCGTTAAATCCTTTCCAGAGAAGAAGGATTAAGGCGATTCACTCGGTTTGTTTTCGTGAATAATTTGCGAGCGTCGTCGCGGATCGAAGGAGGTCTGCTTGTAAACACAGCGAGGATAGAGCGAAATTCGGCAAAAGGGAGAACTGCCCGACTGAAGCCGAGACCCTAGACAGTGCGCGGAAAGGTGTTTTGTTTTTATAGCTTCGCAACTCCTTCTCCGACGTCGCGAATGCGTTCGCCGCGGTTGCGAATTCGGACTCGGGCAGGACAATCGCGAGAGGACGCTCGTCCTAGTCGGCTGAGGCAGGTACCGCGGCCGGGAAGGACGACGATAATTGCACGCCCTTCGCACTTTACGACGCTCCGGTGATTTGCAATAGGAAGGAGTTGACAATTGTTGTGACAAAGGCGGGCTTTATTTGGCCATTTAAAAGGATTACGGTAAAGGATTAACTTTGCGTCCTTGACGTCCGCTGGCTGCCATAAGTGCAGTGACTGTTCGTGTCCGCCGCTTCTGCGAACGTTTGCATTGTGGGCGCGTCTTGTTTGCAAATTTAATGCCTTCGTCCTTCCACCCTTCCACACCCAGTCTGGTCTGCTCCAGGTAGGGCCTCGCCTTCCGCGTTTATGGCGAGTTAAATGCGATTTTAAGCATCGCCACAGAGAGGCATCCTTTCGCCGTTGCATATCTTTGCATCCTTCGCGATGCCGCAAGGAGTTTTTTGCGCGCTGTTTTTTGTTTCGTGGAAGGGTTTTTGTAACCTAACGCAACTCTTTCGCAACACTTTCGCGGCACCCCTTCCAGAATGCCTTTACTGTACGTGGCCGACGTTAGAAAATTCCTAGTATTTCGTCCGATTCTCCGGTTTGCGGAATAACCTTTGAGTCCTTCTGTTGCCAAGGGGTTTCATGGACATCGGTGCGACTTCTGGCTGTTTAAAGTCAAGGGAATCGCCATAAAGAGTTATTTTTTGGGCCTGCTACCGCGAATCGACATATAATGTAATGCAATCGAACAATTTAGAAGCGAGGTGCGTTTCTCGGAACAGCGGCTGCTGACGCCTGAAGATGGTTCAGTTCTTCATTATATTCATAGTAATGGTTGATTTTTAATGATCATTGCGCTTCAAATATTTACGTAATATAAACTTACATCCCATAATTCTTAAGTACATTAGTATACTATAGTACATTTAGGGTTTATATTTTGTAGAAATGTCTATAACTTTGCAGTATTAACGCAAGAAACAATTCGGGAGAAATATCTTGATAGGTATTGTATGATTTTAAGATAACACATAAGTCCCTTAAGCGCTGTAAATTAATTATTTGTTTACTTATTTTTATTTTACAACTTTGTATTAACAGTAGTATTAGCTCTTATCGATATGAAATGTAGCTCTGAAATTATAACACACAACAGCAACGACGAGTAGATAGTTCAGAACTCTTCAAGAATCTACAGGGACTTGCCTACTTATTCTTGCTGTTTGCCAATAATATTGAACGAAATCGGTAAACGGACACGCCCATCCCCCATTTAAGGCAGAAACCCAAAGTAGAATCTCTACAATACTTTCAAGCTGACTTTAGAAAATATAAATATGATTTCTGAAAATCGAAAGGTGTATATCGAAAGGTGAATCTCTGAAAACGATTTTACAATTTTCTGACATGTTTTTACTATTTTCTCCAATTTATTTATGGATTCATTTCCCATGTTTTAGTCCGTTTTCGATTTTTTTAAGTATACTCTGAAATTGGTGTAGTAAATTGTCACTGTGTCATATAACCCATAGGGTTTTAAGAACGCTATAGTGCTATATACTACACGTACTAAGTATTTTACAGAGGGACGAACCTTTGGATTGTGGTCTTGTGTATAAATGGATATTCGTGACACAATAAATGCAATCGGTTCTAGTTTATTTGTTTCAAATTATTCTCAAATTAGTGGGAAAAAGAAATTTTCCACCGTTCTTCTGTGCGCGCAGTTGTAACAGATTTGCAGATTTATCAATAGGAGGAAAGAATCTGTCGAATCTGCCAATCTTGGTCACCCAACACACCACAGCTTTACTTCCAATCTGTAGAAAAAACGTTTGTTAATCTAGAGTTTTGTTTGTATTTGCACAATCATTTACAAAAAGTGGGTGTCCATGAACGCGGTTTATGTAGATCGACACTATCATAAGTCTTGTCATTCATCTTACTCGCAGTCAGAACACATACGCATGGCCCCTCGTAGAGCGGTGTGTACTCAATTCGCATACGTCGACTGAAGACTCGGGTTCCGAAAACGGGAAAATGTGACGAAAATCACCCCAATTCGCAGCTCGAGGGATGGACAATACCGAAGGATATCGGATAAGTGTCAAGCTCGTGTGCTCCCCGATGAATCGAATGAAAAATGACCAATCAATGCATGAAGCCTGGCATTGGCATCGCCGGATGCAACGTTCGCCGATGCAACCCGCGTGCGACTGCCCCTGCCCTGCCGCCTGGGTCGAAAGTGGTGCAAGCTGAAAGTGCAGCTGTTCCGATTCCGACTCCCGCCTGAATGAGGCCGGCTTGGGGAAGAAACTCGTGCATAGCTGCCCGCTGTCTATGGGTAGAAATACCTTGACGCCCGTGGGGTGGGAGGTGGTCATCAAGGAGTCAACGAGCCAAAAGGCCAAGAAGTAACAGGTGTTTTCTAATGCATGTGTGTTTATTCAAGGTATAAATATATTTTCCAAACTTAATTAAAATTCAATATAAATAGAATATAAAGATCTAAAAACATAATGACAGTCTTTTGGTCTCCACGTGTCGGGCGCTAACTCCTTTCCCGGCGGGTTCCTGGGTCCAGGGATTATCGGCGGGCAGGGCAGCGCAGCGAGCGGCTACCCATGGCCAGCCATGGGCGCGGAAGGCTGAACCCTCCCGCCGACAGGGTAAGGGCGAGGGCGAGGGCGAGGACGAAGGAGAGAGATCCGATCCGCTCTCCGCGGAAGTGGCTGTCCGCTGTCCAGTGCAGGGCAGGGCCGGCTGCTGTCGGCCAACTCGACCGTGTGTCTGTGGGTGCACAGTCAGTGGTCGAATTCGGTTCGGTCGCAGAATCCTGCGCATGTCCTGCGCCTCGGCGGCAGCGAGAGTTGTTTCTTCGTTGACCACTTGCGAGTCACTCAAATGGCAGAAGATTCACTTTCGCTGCTGGTCGTGCTGTGGCCTGAGCTGCTGAGCGCTGCCTGGAGGTCCTAGGCCAGATACATTGGGTTGGGCCCTGCTGGCAGCATCGGCTGCTGCTGCGAAGGCTGCTGTAGTTGTTGGTAGTCGAGGTGCTGGTACTGCTGCGCGCCCGAGGGGAACTGCTGGTGGTGCGGGAGGTGCTGCTGCTGGTGTTGGTGGTGCGCATGATGATGTGGTTGCGCATGTGGCGCTCCCTCGTACTGCTGTCCGAACTGAGCGTGCGCGTGGTAGTGTCCGACCGAGGAGTAGTAGTCTTGCGCGCCGCCGCCCAAAAAGCCGGCGTAGGCTCCGCCGCTCTCCTGGGCAGCAGACGCGCTCGCGGCTGTGGCGGAGGGGATCATTTGGTGCGGGGCGAAGCCGACCTGGCCGTGGCCTGAGTTCTGGGTCTGCGGCTGCGAGGCCGGGACAAGGTCGAGTGGCATGGCGGGGTAGGCGGGTAGGGCGTGTTCGGGCGAGGCGTCGAGGGTGCGGTCCTTCTTCGACTTCATGCGCCGGTTCTGGAACCAGATCTTGATCTGGCGCTCGCTCAGCCCCAGCGCCGTGGCGATGTCGATGCGGCGACGACGCGTGATGTAGCGGTTGAAGTGGAACTCCTTCTCCAGCTCGAGCGTCTGGAAGCGGGTGTAGGTCTGGCGGGTGCGTTTCGAGTCCTTGCAGTCTGGAAGGGGAAGCGGTTTATTAGCGACTTCTTGAATCAAGTGAGAGAGAAAGAGGGGTGCGAGAGGGAGGTCGGGTGGCCTTTGGCGGGAATCCGGGGTAAGGAAGGGTGGAAGTGGGAATATGGCGATGCCTACCTGATGCAGGGCTGTCCTCACAGTTCGACCAATTGTAGTCGCCGGCTGTCAGATTTGGATGATGGATGTCATGCTGCTGCTGCGACTGGTGGTGATTGACAGGCTTGTCGCTGGGCGAGAGGGGCGGCGTGCTGATGCCGTCCACCAGGGCACTGGGCGAGGCGGAGGCTGCGGCAGCTGGAGGAGGCGGCGTCGGGTAGTCGCCATGCTGCTTGAAGCTCTGGGTCGACAGCCTGGCCGACTGCGGCGAGTAGACGTCGAGGTAGTCGGCGTCGCTCCGGTTCGGCGAAAGGATGGTCTGCGTGGTGGTGGACGAGGGCGTGGGCGTGGGCACGCCGGCGATGGCTGCGCTGGCGGCGCTTCCCAGGAAGTCGTGCTCGAAGCTGGGCGGCGTCTGGGGAGAGGCGTCCTTTGGGCTCTTGACGGCCTTCGCCTTCTTCACGTGCTCGAAGGTGGTGTAGAAGTAGTCGGGGGTGTACTTGAGTTTCTTCACCGGGTTCGTGAGAAGGGCGCGCAGGGTGCTGGGGCGCTCCTCTTGCTCCTCCGCTACGGGCGCGTCCAGCTCAGAGGCCTTGCGCTTGGGACGCTCAAGTGGCTCCTCCTTGACTGGGACGGACGAGGGCTCTGGGATGGCAGTGGCGACGGTGGCAGCGGTAGCTGGGAAGTACGAGGGTGTGTGTGTTTGTGTGGGGGCGGGCACGGGCTGGCCGCAGCTGTAGTTGTAGTACATGTTGCCGCCGTACACGTTGCCGGAGTCCAGGCAGTGGGCCGCGGCGCCGTACTGGCTGTAGCTGGGTTCGTAGGTGGCCGGGTTCCACGTGCTGGCGCCCTGGGAGGGGGTGGCCTGGTAGTAGGCGCTGCTGTCGTAATACGGTGTGTAGTTGTACATGTTCTGGGGGGCGCCGGCGGGGCTGCTGAAGTCCGAGAAGAAGTTGGTGGCGGCCATGGTGTCGGGTGTGTGTGTGGATTGGCGCGGTGAGCGAGGATGAGCTGGGAAATGATGAGGAGATCGAACGAACACGCGACTCTGCGCTTCCTTCGGTTTGCTGGCTGCGGAGCTGCTGATGTGATCTCGACGGTGCTTCGATTGCGAATGAGCTGCTCTCCGCGCCGATCCTGCCTAATATACCCGGCCTTCGCCTCGTCCTCGAAGGACTCGCTGCCGCCGGTGTGGCACACGACCGATTCCGTTCGTTCGACGTTGTTGTTGTTGTTGTTCTGCCAGCTTCCCCGCTCCGCTCCGCTCGTCATCGCACATAAATATCCGACGCTTGACACATTCGACACATGCTGTGCACCCCGGCCGCTCGCCCGGCGACTGCGCGCGTTCCCCTCGCGGGCAGGGCGAATTGAACCCTCGCCCGGACAAAGCGACTCGCAAGGGCGAGGTTGCGAAATCAGAGTCATCCGACAGGTCAGGTCGAGGAAAATTTATGGCCCTTCTCTCCTCGCCTCGCCTCGCCAGCCTAGCCAGGGCCCGCTTCGTGAGGGGCAGGCGAGAGCGAGGCGTTTATCCTGAGTTTATCCGGCCTCGTCCAGGATACCTGCCGACAGCAGCGTGTAGGCGAAAGAGGACGTCTCGGTCGCCGTCGCCTCCTCCGGGCGAACTTCTCCTACTTCTCAAGGTGACGCGACTCTAGGTCGAGTCGCACGCATCGATCCTCCCTCCCGCGGCTCGTAATTAAGACACTCGCATCCCGGACGTGCAGCGAATGTCGTTTTGTTCTCTCGACTAATTGCAATAATCATAAACGCATAAAATCCCAAGAAGCTGCTCTGCCTCTGCCGCTGCCTATCTCCAGCCTTCGCGCCCGTTCGGCACATTGACGAACGGGCCGTGAAGGTTGCGCTCTCCGTGCGCAGCTTCCGAGGCAACTCGACGAGGACTCGGCTGTGCGCAAAGTTCCCGGAACCGACCGTGACTGCGTGGCTCCGCCGGCCCAATCCAGCCACCCGGCGGCGGCCCAGTTCGCAGCCAGTCGTCGACGCAGCTACGGCGCGGGCGGCCATAAACCCGCGAAAGGCTCGCGCCCGAACAAAGCCCAGTCGCCGAGCCGCTTCCGGCTCGTGTGGGTGCCGCGGCAGCGAGCCATAAATTATGCGCGATCTCGAGTGCAATTAAAGCGATCCGCGCACAGTAGCCGCGATTCGTAAGCGGCTTCGGGGCGCGCTCGACGAGTCGCGAGATTTATTTCATTGGCTGCGGGCCGTGAGGCTGGCCCTGACTCGCCGCCGGATCGCGGCCGGTGGACAAATAGAGCGTTGGGCAAACAGAGCGGCCCGCAAGGCGAAGCCACCGATCGCAGCCAAGGAGCGGTGGAGGACCCGGACCGGTGATTGCTGTGCGGTGTCGGGCCAAGTCACAGCCGACTTGACTCAGTTGATCGAGTGGATAATCAGCAGATAACATGTCCACGCTGGTCGCACCAGCGACAGCCGGCCAAAGCGGTCTACCACCCCGGCCGGCTCTAGCGGCCCGAACGACGTGCTGATGCCGCCCGGTCGAGGACATGTGTGCGACCCGGACCGCATTGGTCGTTCCTACCGGGGCCGGGGTCGTGGGCGAACGAGCGGGCGCACGAGTGGTTGGTTCGGTGCGCTGGAGCATATGGACAGGAGAGGGGTTCAGAGCCCTTTGTTTGCGCCCGTGAGCCGTAAAGGATGCAGGATAACTGTTGCGAAATTTATGGTGTTTTTCAATTTGACATCTCTTGTGATACGATACAGTGGAGGAAATCAGTTTGTTCGTACCTCAGAAACTCCTTGTTCCATGGTTACTTTTCCTTCTACAACTGACTCCGCCGATGGCTTGGAGAAATGTATGATATTATTTTGTTTACTTTGGAATGGTGAAGCAGTTAGAGTTAAATTGCGGTTTTCGTCAAGAGGTCGACCAAGATAAACGCACATAGAAAACGGTTCATATTTGTACTGGGTTTACCTTAATCAAAAACGTGAATTGCGGTGTTTATGAGTTTCTAGTACCGCATCCATATTTGGCAGGCAATATGAACCCAAAATATTTTATTTTACAGAGGTCTGGGAGTAATTATAACCAAAGAAATAATTCTGATCAGAATATATCAATGCTTGATTTGTTGGTGGAGCACTCGGTCCGTGAACGCATACGCACGATTTAGCCCACTGTGTTGCGCGTATAAAGACTAATTCTATGCACCACGAAGAGAGAATCGGCGAGAACCCTCGCGAGCCCCGCACCCCTCACCGAGTGTGGTTGGGACAAGTTCACCCCTTCCCGGAGCAATGTTTACCCAGGCTTTCCCTCAAAACCGATAGAGAGATCGCTGCCTGTGATCAATTAAAGCCAAACACGACAAACAATTCCGCAAAACTGACTTCTTTCTGCCCGAATTCGGTCAAAAAAACCGGGTGGCTATCGACAAGGCTTCGATGGCGGATTCCAAGCCCTCAGGCCAATATGTGCAAAAATAACAGGAGCATGGGGAGCGAAGCCCGAGCTGAGTTCAAAACCAACACGACGCCGAAAGCTATAAATCTTCGGCGATCGCTTTGACGAACACGACTCCGACAGAAGAGACAGTACATCCGGAGCTGGGTTCCCCGTACACTGAGAGGATTGATGCGTCGAGCAACACCCTTTTCGATGTCCCCTCCATTCGCGTTCAATAGCACTCAGACCGTTCTTACTTCGCGTTATGCTTTTATATTTTGCTTCCGGCGTCGGTTCATGTTATATGAAATATAAATATTTGTACGATTTTCCACCGTTTGGAAATATATGTAGTTAGCTATTATAAGTTAAATATAAAAAAATAAATACAATAAATATTTTAGTAACAATTGCATTGAGCAGCGGTCAATTCCTCTCGGGCCAGAATCATCTCGGGAAGTCCAGATGGAAATACGAACTCAATTCCAAAAATAACTGACTTCTACACATCTCTGACGCTCAGTGCAGTGAGAGAATCCCACCCCTGTGCCTCGTGGCAGCGTGCCTTGTCCGTCCCACCCTCCCTGCCGCCGTCACCGTCGCTGTGCGGCGTCCTCGATTGAGTTGTTAGGCCCACATCCGCACACGGCGGACCAGCGACGGCGCGGGGACTCGCTTTTATTGGCGAATTAATAAATTACCTTGACACTGCAGCGGTGCATCCCACGGGGCGAGCCGGCACTGCAACAACAACGTCGGTTCCTGTCCACGTCCTGCTCTTCCCCGTTCGCTACCCAGCCCATTCGCCCGGCGACTGGCTGCATCGCCGGCCGCGACTCGCCGCTGCCTCAATGGAAGCACGGCCACGCGTCACAAGTAGGCGAATGTGATAATTCCTGGCAATCGTCGCTGCAATTGTTCCCATTACGTCTGAGCAGTCCCTCCGGCCGTCCCGTCCCTTCCGTCCCGGCCCATCCCATCCCATCCCATTCCACCGCTCCGCTTTCCACTGCGCCTTTATCTGCTCTTTGTGGCATTGTTTCATTAATCGTGCGAGATGCACGCGGTCCTCGTCTCAATTGATTCATCATTGGCGGTGATCTGGCTGACTGACTGACGACCGCGCCTGCCCAGATAACTTCGACTACTCGGCAGCTCGTCCCAGAAGTCCTTTGGCGCTGGCGTGTGGGAATCACCTGCAGATCATTAAAATTGTGCATCTTCAGCACTCCAGCTCAGCACTGCATCTGAGCACTGCTGCGCGGGAGCCATTTGGTATAGAAAATGTTGTAACAATTATGCGCTCGAAGAACACGTAGAGCGTTGGGGGTTTGTCCTCCTCAGAGGGATTTTAGTTTGTAGTGGAACTACTTCAAATTGTGTGAAGCAGGACAGGACTATCCCACCGACTGTGGCCCTATGGGGGAATCGTTAGCGCTGCTCAGCACTGGGAGTCGCTGTCGACCACTCATTGGCGCACAGTGGCAGTGAGTGGCTGCACTTTCAGGGCCCTCGGGCGACTGGACGCGGTGATGTGCTAACCCGTAATCGAGGGTCGCGATTTGGGTCACCGCCTTAAACCACTAGTGTAAATTTAATCTCCGTCAGCTCCGTTCGAACCCGAGACCCTTGATTTCTGCTTCGTCCGATGGAACCTGCTGCTCACTTCGCGGACAGAGTGCTTATGAATAATGGGCTGTTTCATAAACACGAGCCCCGACCGGCTAAAAATACACGTAGGTTGGAAGGGGCCGGCAGAAACGCGGGGGAGAGGCAGAGAGAGCGAGTCGGGGAAAGGTGGCCTGCTGAGTGTTGGGCCACGAAAAATGGTCTAACGATGAAAAATTAACAAATACAAGATGTACACGGAAACTAGTGTAAATAAAAGCATGCACGGCCGGCCGGTAGACTCCGTGCGACACCCTACGCGGTGGTTTCTCAAACAGAGTCGCGGTTGTTCGACCTGCCTTCGGTGGCCTGTCTCCGTCCTTCTCATACGACTACGACTCCGGAGGTCGACTTTCTGTCTGCACTGAAGCCGAACGTCTGCTGTTAGGTACTTACACGCTCTGTGAGCGGCTGCCGGCTGTAGGGCAATGGGCCGAAAAAATACCTCGAGAGCGAGACAGCGCGTCTATGAGCTCTCGGCAGAAGCCCCGGCACGGTGCGGCAGCAGTAGAAGCAGGAGCAGCAGGGGCGAGCTTGGGGATTTGTTAAATTATTGCAATCAATTTGATCTCCTCAATCGGCAGTTAATTACGCGGGGAGCGCCGAAGGAGTCGCGCGGCCTGCAGCCGGGATGTGCCATTAAAACATTAAAACATCAAAATGGTGCTGATGATGTTTTATTGATGAATCTCCACGCCATACGCAGCCAAGTTTGTTAATTTTGCAATTAAGAAACCATTTCGAAACTCATTAAGGCTTTGTTTACGAAACATCGGCATCGGCAGTCGAGCAGGCAGCGATCGGAGCCCTTTCCAGCTTACCAATGAAGGAACTATGCGCCAAGTGGGATTCCAGGCCGCCGGCCAAGCACCGGGTCGCGTCCTCCCCTGGAGACCACCAGGATCCGCTGACCTTCATTCGCAGTCCAATCCTGCGTGGTAGTTCTTCGTGCCATCGTCCTTCGATTATCTCTGCTGGGTGTGTATGCAAACATTAGGCACTCGTCGTCCCCGTCCCGGCAGCCTCTTGCTTCCTTGACCCCGTGTGATTTCTCTTGCCATTGAGTTATAATTGCTTGTCACACTTATTTCCTTTGTGCTGGCTCTCGCTCCATCCTCTCTCCCTGACTCGCTACGCTCAGTAGATGTGACCTTGACGTTGTTGGTGGTTGTGTGTCCGCTGCTGCTCGCTGCTGCTCGATTTCTTCCGCCGTTCGGTGTCCTTGTCCTCGGCCTTGACTTGGCGGCGAAGACAGTGTGCGAACGTGTCAACAATGCGACAATGGCAACACCTTCTTCAGATTCCGATTGCGAGGCAGGACAAGGGTTTGCCTATATATACAAGGCTTTCGAACGCCGCCGGGGCCCTTGGCTGATGTCATGTTGGGACGCAGCCACCCTCTTTTAATCCAAACTAGCTTAAGGGGTCCAACTTCGTCCTCATTCGAAACCAATCAAAACTACATTCGAGGAGGAACGAGGCGTCCGTAGTAGGCAGGTGCCCAGAGTACACCCGATTAGCTCCGGAAGTGGATTGTGAGATTCGCATTCGCGGTCCCCCTTGGAATTTCTGGGCCGAATTGGACAGAACAATAAGATAGTGGCATTTGGATGTCGTTGGGACTGGAAGTGGTAGCTGCCGTCGTTTGCTGGACCGCAGAAGTTTGAATCTCGTTCAAACGTTTAGATCTCGCGGGAAGGAGAATGGAACCTGGTGGAACCTGAAGTTCGCGTTTCCGAATCGCGTTCTGTGAGCAGCAGATCAGTCCCGATTAGGCACTGAGTGTCGCGGGTTCCGACGAGACGGGACGGCAGCAGGCCGCGCGTGCGCCGTCGATCATTAATTACGGCGATTGCAGGAGGTCTTCAAATCACGTTCGGCGCAGAAGATAAACGTGACAGCGTGCAATGGTGCATCGCATATATGCGAAAAATGTGGACACTGCGGACATCGGCCATCGGCTGTCGGACAGTCGAAGCGGGTTGAGGGTTGGAGGGTTGAGGGCCGCAGCCGGAGACGCTGGGAAGGCAGGACTGCCCAGCTGTCAGAAGCAGACATTAATTAATGGAGCACGGCCACAGCTTAGGTGGACGCAATTGCGGACCGAAATCTGGCCACCGCTTGCTGGGGCTACACTTGAAATTTGGCTGGACGGAGGCTCAGTATCTCCGGTTGCAATCTACCTCCATCTAATCGGAACGGCTCGAGAGCCTTCTGGTAATAAACGCTGGTCTTCGTTGCGCAAGAAACACGCGTCCGCTCGCCGGATCCATTAAGGATTCGAGGATAAATATTTGCTCAGAGTTCGCGCTAATCCGGAGTCAAAAAAGGCGTACACGTAGATAGACGATCGCCATGAGTCGGCCAGGCGCGCGACCTGCCGCGGCCATGAGCAGTCCTCCCGCCTGAAGTAGACCCAACAGTCGCCCTCCTCCCGCTTATTTGTATAGCAAATAATCTCAGCTACTAATATTGACGATTTCATTGACAATACGCCGAGCAACAGGACGTCAGCAGTTCGGGCTAAACGCGATCGTCCTTCCGGCGAGGAAGGCTCCGTGATTGTCCCTCGTAACGAGTCGTGCGCTCGAGACGTGTGCGCAGTCCGACAACTCGAAGGGGAACGACTTCGCCTTAAAGACGGACACGTCGTGTTGCTCTTCCCTTCCTCAGAGGGTCGCTCTATCGCTGGCTCGGAGCGAGCGACTCCCGTGGACAGATTTATTCTTTTATGGCGTCTCAATAATATTCCGGCACGGAAAGGGCGAGGACGGCTGCGCGGCGGCAATTAGGCGATCGCGTCGAGTCGCGCGAATCTCAACCAGCCTTGAGCAGCGTCCTGAAAGGACTCTAATGTGCACACGCGACTCGCTCGGCGGCGGCATCAGGTACAAGTCGCAGCGACGAAGGCGTGGTACGGCCCCGCAGTGGAATTCTCGTGGAATTCACGAAATGCCAGCGTCGAAGAAATGACATTAACGACCTCGCTTCCAGCGAAAAATCCACGTCCAGCGCGATCCCGTGAAATGCGAGTGCTTCGCATGACTGTGATTGGCTGGCCGGGCGTGGGTCCCGGGTCACGGCTGAGAGGGAAGGCGAGGCGCGCGAACTCTCGGAGACATTAAACTAATAAACTAATAAAATTCATGAAAATCGTCGCATTCGTCAAAGCGTCATCGTCGCACCGTCGACCCAGAGGCAGTTGAAGACGACAGGGACATGGACAGCGGCAACGACAACGGCAATGTCGAGTCCTGGCCAAGGTCAGCTAAAAAAGGAATCTAAATGACTTTATGAGGGATAGCGTCGCGCATCGAAGGCGCAAATTTTCTCAAATGTATGTTAAAATAGAAAACTCTCAGTTTATGGACAACGGGATAGAGAGACGCGAGAGGAGGAGATGACAGAAAGGATGCCTATGACGACTTAATCGAAGGCTATTTTTCTTAACGAAACGTATTTATATAATGAGATCTGCCGAGTTTGTATCTTAGAAGCAAGCGTTATTTCAGACAATACAGATCAACCGCGAGGATTCCTCGCCGAATGGCTGAATCCGCATGCACTCGTACCGATATCATCTTCGATTTTACTTGTTTTCGATGTCAGGGAAAAACGAAATAACTTATTGGACAAGTATTCAACAAAGGTATTCTCAAAGGTCTCTTTGCAAAGAAGCATTTGGATCCATAAATAAATGTTGCAGATCCTGATAGTGGGGATTTTGTTCGAACTAGTTTGATTCTTGAATTCTAACATATTTTGGTGAGACCAGATTAGATGTAATCGACAAAAATTACTACCAAAACAAACTTGGAACAATATGAAAAAGATAAATTTGTAAGTGCCATTTAAATGAAGAAAATATGTGTTTCAAATATTGAAATTATGAAAATTTGTAAATATATAAGAAATTTGGGTTTCATTACTCTTTTGATGGTTCTCTTTAAAATATTCCCGTAACCGAGCTTCAAACTAAAAAAGATATAGCAGTTTTCCTAGTACCTTCAGATTTTTAGTAAATGAAAAATCAGTTTAAATCATATTAGCTGATGTAGGCAAATGAAAGACGAAAATCTTGTATGGGAAAAATTCTATGTTTGAAGGCTTAAAAATGTTCGAACAAAACAACTGAAATCGACTCAAGGAAAAGAAATTTTGTTTCTTAATTTTAATAAAAAGCTTGAGTAGATAAATTTGTCCTTGTTATAATTAACCCATATCAGATATTTTTATTATTCATATACAAAATATATTTATTCAATAATACTTATATTGTAAAAAATCCAGAAAAACAAAAATGTTGTTATTATTCTTTACCAATATTTCTAGAAGACTTATATTTTGAAGAGACCGGGGCTAATTTTCAACCATAATGAGCTGAATATATTTAGGAACTACCATTTTAAATAACATAACATTATTCATAAAAAAATTAATCGGATTTTATGGATGATACCCAAATATCGAAAAGCTCAAAATCAGGTGTTGGAAATTAATCTACTATTGAATGTTTGTACAGATTTTTTATTCAATATATTTAATAATCAATGTATTTTATAAGTAATCAGTGACCTCTCTCTGTCCAAAATTTGTGCAAATATCTGAACCAGATGTACAATTAGCAAATAGTACTCTAAATTTTTCAATGAATTTGGATAAAATAAAATACTATTGCCTTGTAAGTTGTGTCAGCTATGAATTTGGTAAACCGAAAGAGTTAAAACGAAGTCAAATATGATCGAAAAATGTAAACTAGATGTTCTGCAATAAATCAAGTATAATAAGATTTCGATTGTATACTTTTACTATGATGATGTTGCTGTTATGGGATGATGTTGCTTATTGGGAAACCGGGCTACGTGCTGTTTTATTAGCGATTTACCTGCAATCGTGTTCATTTGAGTGCTAATGCGCTCCATAATTGCTAATAAAACAAGCGACGCGAACACTGTGGATATGTACAGAGTTGTATGATGTTTAGTACATTATATCTGAACGGGTACGGTTCGTACCAACCGCTGTCGAAATATTTGTATTCGTAAGTGGAGAAACAATGGTGGAGTCTTTGGGTGGTGTAGACGTCCCAATCCTACTTCAGCAATACATTTGTTTGGTGTTGTGACCCGTTGTGTTTGGTCCCACACCCAACGTAGGCCCGTCCATTCGAGGTGATTGAAGATCTTCACTGCGCAAGGTCAGCGAAGAAGGCCCGGTAGCTGATGGATCCAAGTAACTCTCCTTGAGCCTTAATTGGTGTTATCGAGCCCCGAAGGATATCCTCTAAATGCGATCATCGCAATAATGATCATAGCATATCGCCTTGCCTTGAGCCACTGAGTTTCCTTGAGGAACTCGGGCCCGACGTTTCTCAGGATTCACAGGAGGGCTCTGCGCACGCGCACTCTGCCCCGTACAAATCGAAGTCATAATTCGGGAACTCCTGCCGCTCGCTGAACGTCCTTTCATTCTTTCGTAAATGTTGGCGAGTTATGTGCGCCGCTTGACACCTCAGCCTGCTAAGTCCGGCCCGCTCGGCTGCCGCGCCTAACGGAATTGTCCTTGGACGCGCCCGCCGCTCAGAGTCGCGCGAGCGCAATTAAGAAGATTTCCCTTCGGAGATTTCCCGAGGCGGAGAGCCTTTGTCGGATTCTCGCCGAATCGAGGATTGCGCGACTGTCCGGCTAGTTTTTTGCCTCCTCCGTTTCCTAAAAAAGGACGGCTTTTTTGCCGCCCGCGCTTTTTCACGAACATCCTTTATGCAATTTATGCATTTATTGCTTTATCGCTTTACGGCTCGTCCGACACGGCTCTTTATGGCGGATCGCGTTCGACGAATCCCAGGCAGGACAGGGCAGACTTCGCGGATGCCTCAAAAAATGTCATAAACATTTATTTCGCTGCCTCGGAAACTGTAACGCGGACCAGTTCGCCGCGAACTAGAGCAGCATAGCGGATCCGGCAGAACAGGCCAGGCACCGCAGCCTGGGCCGATGCGACCCTCGACTCGACTCGCCAAACCTCGCCTGGGCTTACCTCAAGGTCGGCAATCGGCTGCCTTCGCGCCCATACTTGCATAATAAACGCAAATATTTGTTTTGCTCGCGCCTAGTTGATCTAGTTTCCTTTGTCTCAGGCGACGCACATCCACGTCGTCCTGGCTGCGGAGTCCTTCGCCGGCCCTGCCGTTGCATTATGTTGCACAACATTCGACAACTCGCTAAATCCGAGGATTACGGCGCTCCGAGGGGCCAGATCCGCGCTAATTCGGGCGGATTTGCACTTCCTCGGTCGAGTCCGCCTTCAAAGAACCTCGGGTTAATAAGGCACTTTATGATCCCCGTGTTTGCATAACGTCGAGGGTTCTCCGAACTTGAGTGCAAATATTTGTTTTTTCTCGGATCTCAGCCAGGAGAGTCGGCGGGTCTCGTTTCTCGGTACTGTGCCGGATCGGACAGAATCGACAGCCAAATGTAGATTATTTAAAGTAAAGTCCATCATGCATCGTTCTTGAGTTTATTTAGCCCAACTTGTGTTAAATATTGCCACAAACCAGAATTTTATGGGAGTATCTTTTAAAGGATTTTTAATTTTTCCCATTCAGATGTTAACAAATTTTTCACTTTTTGCTATGAATACTACAAATCTTAGAAAATAAGAAATATTTGTAATGAACAATTCTTTTGGAAGTGCGTATTAATAAAAAAAAGATGTTCATCAGAAAATGAATACAAAACGAAAACAGTGTCGAGAAAGCCAAATCGTCGAACATTGTAACGAAACAGGGTTATATGCGCCCATGCAAGTAATTATACGTTTTTGGTTTCAAAGAGACCCGATTTGAAATTGCATTATAAGGACGTAATCTGCCGCACAACCTACTGACGAACTAAATGATAATCTTGAAAGACTCAAATTTTCTACACAATATGATGACACAATATGACCAAAATACATTCTCCCTCTCTTGTAGAGATTGATTGAATTGAATTAACGCAAGAACTACTTTTAAAATATAAAAACATGTCTTTATTCAACAGAAGAAATTTAGGAAGAAGTTGAAAAAATGTCCAAAAATTCACAGATAAGATATTAAGATCTAAGATCTAAGATATTAAGATCTAAACAATGTATACATATTTTTAAGGCGTAAAGTATATTTGCTAGAGTATTTCAACCCGCCTTCTCAATATATACATGAAGTCTTAAATCAAATTTAAACCATTTCTATTGCTACATTTTAACATGCTGAGAGGTTTTGTAAAAATATCTGCATGTTTTTTTTCAGTAGAACAAAAATTTAATTAACCTAACCTTTTCCCTCTCTAGCATTGCTAAACATATACTAATCATATACTAAATTTTCTTTAGCAAGCATTTTGAAACCATCCGGATGCTTCATGTAAACGGTTGTATCTAAATCACCGATAAGGAAAGCAGCTTTGATATCTACATGTTCAGCTATCATATTCTCTCTTAAAGCTACTGCAAGAAGACGTCGAAATAATATTTGCTTCACCATAGGAGCGAAAAATTCATCAACATCAACTCCTTCTGCATCACATTTAATTTTGACCCATTTATTTCCAGCCTTTCGATTCTCTGGCAATTCCACAAAATCCCAGGTATAATTTTTTATAATTGAAACAAATTCTTACTCATCGCTTTGAGCCACAACTTTCCTTCAGGTTGTGCCAATGCTTGTTTATAGGTTTTTGGTTGAACAATAGATGTCTCTACTTTAGCTGCCTTTTGTGCTTCTTGACGAAACTCTTCTGGGTTCTTCTGCTGCAACGTCGATACAATCTTGATAATTCTCTCAATCTTCATCGTTTTCACTGACTGTGCTAAAATACACGTCTTTATTTCGGAAATAGTTTCAATTATTTGTACATATATATTTTGAAGACGTAAAGCATGTTTGCTACAGTATTTCAACATCGCCCTCTCTGTCTCTATCTGTATATATATACATATCTATATATATATATAGATATATATATATATATATATATATATATATATATAAAGAGAATATATTTTTTTATATGAATTTATACGATAGGTAAAAAATTAGTTGAATCATAAAGTTGAAAAAGTTTGTTCGGACCATTAACACACCATGTCTGACAAGAAGTGACTAATCACTCTTTTGGCAATGGTCTTCTAATAATATATTCGAAAAAATTGCATCTCCAACATTTGGTTAAACAGAATTTTTAATTTAATGCGCAATTAACCAACAATATATTTGTTTCCAAAATATATTGAAAAACATGCAATACTGGAATATACGAAAAGCTCCATGGCACGAAAAGTATTGTTTAAGTAAGCCCATCTTGATATTCAAAAAACTTCCTGAAGTTCAATATTCGTCTCAGGGGTCCGGGTTTACCGTGAAAGAGGCGTGAAAGGTATGAAAAGAGTTTTAAAAGTAAACGTCCGAAACGAATTAGCTCAAAACGAAACGAAAGTTCCATTCAATGCGGTTTTCACATTGAGGGATTCATTGCGCAATCGTGAATTTAGTTCTGAAATCGGTGTTTTACGTTTCAATTCAGATTGGAAATTCGTACCAACACCATAATTCATTTTGAAATCAGCTGTTTTCTGGAATCTGGAAAATATTGAAAGTAAGTATTTATAAATCAAAAGATTAAGAAATTGTAAAACCTCATAGAACAGTGGGCGATGGACCTTTGTTAACTTTGTTACTTGAATTCGTTCTGCATAGTGGACTCAAACAATCACGATCGATAAGGCCTGCATAGTGCCTGATTTAAATTCAAATAGCATAGTTTAAAGAAATCCCTATTTGTCGAATTTGAGAAGTAAACACTAAATAGCAAATAGTTTTCATTCAAAGATCAAGTACGGAAGTCAAAATTTAATTCATAATCGACACACTCCACCATTCCAATCACTGACACACAATAGCCACATATATGAATTCAAGGTCCTCACAATCCTCTCTACATAATCCATGAAAAATTAGGATAATGCGTGTCAACTGGAGCATTTTGAGGGAAAAAATCTCTCCTATTCACTTCAAAGTTGAATTCAACACTATTTTCAAGCAGTCAGCAGAAAATCTGGGTGATCGATTTTGGTTTGCAATAATTACACATACGTTATTTAAACATAAATCGATATCGATGTAGAACACATACATGTTATGTCTCATAAATTAATTGAAATAATTTAATGCATTATTGTATATGGAATATTAAAAGATCCTTTATGTACTTCTCACAAAAAAAAGAAACTTCAATTGCAATTACTGTTATGAGGGAGTGCTTACTGGGTTACTGAAGTCTAATTACGGTTTTCTATATCTGTAGTAAGTTTTCGATGTTCTGAATTACTTTTTCCGTTTAGTTAAGTCTCTCTTCGATTTTCTTATCTTAAATTTTAAATCTATTTTTCACCTCTCACTCTTTATCACCTGGTGTTTTATTTTTCATTACATCTGAGAGCCAAAGGGAACCGCTTTTCATTCCATGATAATTTGTGCAATGCGATTTTCCTGTTTGCAGTGTTTTCGAGACCTGGACCAGATTTAAACAGCTGAGTCAAGTTTCAACAAATACTCATCTGAAGGCCAACGAAATTATGTAAATATTATGCTGAGTTTGGCCTTTTGTTTTCTGTCGTCTCGGCTGACTGTCGGTGACCGTGCGGTCGGGGCTGGCGCTTTGCACCTTGACAACCAAGGGCCGACCCCATCCTGCCAGATGCTGCGGTCAAAGACGGGAATAGGGACTGGGTGTACGTGGTCCGGTGGCTGGCGGCCGAGGGACGCAGTTGGGGTAGCAGGAGGCAAATTAGCTTGAAATGTGGCGACGTTCACGGGCCGTTTGGTATTTATGGGGCGTCGAGATGATTTTAATTTTTAATCAAACACATGCAATCGGGTAAGGGAGAGTGGTTCCGGCCAGCAGCAGCGCAATCAAAGAGGCCGCGGGAACCCGCAACACATGGCACAACTTAGCGGTTGACGAAGCGCGGTGCGGCTCGACTCGTCATCGCGGCCTTTCGGGGCAGCATCTGCTGCTTGCGTGGCTTTACTGGGGATCGGAGAGCTCCAAACTCTGCGAGAATGCAACCTGCAACGAACTACGCCCCACACAGGCTGGCCAGGACTTGTGGTGGCATCGCCAATCAAAAGCCCCACACGTCCTGCAGTACCACTGGCTCCCTCTGCGTGTGATGTCGCGAACGATGCCCACTTCCGCCGTCAACCCTCCACAGCGTTCTGACAAGGAATGCTCGTCGAGAAGGGTCGGTTCCAAGCGGACGGCGGTTGTGTGCGAAAAGTTTCCCCGAGTTGCCGCAGGAAGAGACGGCGCAGCATCATTTTCATGTAGCGGCGACGGAGATTTTCGCAACTTAGCCGAGCTCACAACCCTCGGTCGGCCGGTGTCGATGCCGCAGTGCAGGGCCGCAGCAGCAACATGTGGCATTCGTCCAGTTCACCGCCGCGTCGGCAACAATGTAGTGCAACATTCTCCAGGCGAGAACTTGATGCCTCCCTGCACCCGGACTCATGTTGGCTCGGGACTGTGGATCGGGGTCCGTGGCCTTCCTCCGGGCCGCACACAGTGATTACCAGACCTTCCGGCGATTGGAGTAAAATCACAAACCCACCAACAAACAAATATGGCGCAAGCAAACAAACAAACAACAAAGCCGCGGCCGCCGATGGAGCGGGCGGGGGCGGAGGCGGCGGCATCTGGGAGATACAATTAGGCGCACGCAATACGTCAATCAGAGCGACATTTTCTTTCCACTCTCTGTGCCGCTGGTTCGTTTTCACGTTGCTGCCTCGCGCCGCTTTGTACGTCGTTTGTTTGTTCGTTTGCTTCTCTGCCGTGCGTCGTTACGGCGCAGGCATTGGCTCCGCGCCCTCCTGGCGCCGCTGGCCCCGTTGATGATGTTGTTATGGTTGTTGTGGCTGTGGCTGTTGTTGTTACCGTTAAGCACAGTTGTTCACGCCTTCATTAGGCTTGCGTAGATACGCATCCGCTGCATTGCGTGAACTTTCCCGTCATTACTCTATCCCCGAGAGACAGCGCCGCAGATGCGACCGCAGATACGACTCCAGCGCATCATGGCGACCGCCGCCGTGGCGTGCGGATGCGGGTGGCCGCCTTCGAGTGGCGCTCAGTCGGAAAATCGCCGAAATGACAGCCCTCGCCGCAGTCCCCGCACGGGGCTCCCCTGCCGCCTGGTGGACGCCGGTGTCCAGCTTCTGGCGAGCGGTCGGTCCGCGACCGGACCCAGCCCCGGCGAACACCCTCACCTCCGGACGACGAGCGCGATCTGCGTGGGATCCGGCCGAGTGAGAGCTGTGGCGGCGAGTCGGGGGTCCTCCTTACAGTGCATTCCCCCCTGCGACAACTCGCCTCTCTGCCTCTGCGAGATCCCGCAGAACTCGGCAACTTTCTCTTGAGCCATCGAGCCATCCTAATCCAACTGATTCACATCTTCTGCCGAATGTGCCAACATCCATCGGCGCAAATGGGATAAGGCGCAGTGGTTCGATGCCCAAAATATAGAGAGTATTTTGCAATCGGCGATCATGGGATTTTGTGGTCTCCAATGCATATGTAATAAAAATCGCACAAAATACATTGCACAAATACATACAACATTTGCATTCACATGGAAGTACCAATTATTTTAGCTTTAAAAAAGTCTGTTTGCAGTGGCAGTCGTTTGAGGAAAATACCACAGATTGACTGAATCAATTAAATTAAACATGAATTAATAACATTTTATATGTAAAAAGAGCGAATTAATTAGGCAACATGAACCTTTCTGGAAGATACTTCGGTAGCGAAGGTACAGATGCATGGATCTATCAGTCCGCCAGCTTCCGAAATATTGGTCGAGCCAAGAGGTCGAGCACCAGATCGGATCTGGTCGAGGTTCCCTTCCACGGAGACCTAATTCGCTGCTATCGAAATTAGGGAGAAGAGCGCGAGGTCAGGTGGAATTCGATACCAGGCGAGAGCGGGCAATGAATCGCTAGAGACGGCTCAAAGGGGCCGAGCCGGCCGAGACAGAAAACACGCTAATTAAATGATTAACGATCGCAATCAGAGGCCTTATCATGTAAATTTATAAATTCAATTAAAACCGGCCCCAGACGATCCCGATCCCGATCTGAGTCCAGAGTTGTCGCATCCAAATGAGCTCCATTTGTTTCGTCGCATTCGAAGGGCAGCAACGCAACCACTACTGCGGCGGTTCCAACAACAACCGAAACAGTCACAGATCCTTGTGAGATCTTTATCGATCTTTATCGGCACTGCTCGGCTCCGCGGTGCGTGTATGTGAGTGTGAGTGTGAGTGAAAGAGTTAAACGAGAGGAGCCGAAAAGGCCAAGAGCCAGTCCCGGCAAAATGGCCTCCAATTAATTGAGCTGTAATGAAGTCGCGACGCCGGACAGACGGACGCCCTGCCTGCAGCCGGACAGACGGCCTTTCCGGCGGTGACGAGTTGCGCCCAGGCTGCCTGTGATCGGGCGCGGAGGCGATCCTCGGATGGCCTGGCTGGGTCCTCGACGTAGAACTCGCTGGCTCCCCGAAACCCGGTGCGCCGTCTCCGCCCCCGCCATGGGCCCGCTGGCTCGCCCGCTGTGCGCGCTCATCCAGCTCGGCTTAGGCAGGGATGCGCCCTGCCGGCGCGTCCCGGACCCGGCGCCGGCCAGGCCGTGCTCCGTCCAATGGCGAGGTGCGACCCGGCGATGATGGCTGACGGAATGCTGCCTGCCGAGCCGCCGGATGACGGGCGGGCCGGCGGACAGCGGCCCGGTGGCAGGCACTCAGTCAGCCGCTCAGGGCTGGGGCGGGGACAGCGACGGAGACAAGGGCAGGAGTATCCTTTTTTCATTTCGTTCGTTTGGGAACGCATGACAAATGGCGGCGAATCCGTCAACGTCAAAATCAGACTGTAACAAAGCAGCGCCCAGTCCTGCCGCCGCTGTTGTGGCCGCGTCCCTGCCTCCGCGCCAGGGAGCACCAGCGACGAGCTGCAGCGGGAGCGGGAGCGACGGCAGTCAACTGTGTATAGAGATAAAAAATAATTCGTTTCCCTCGTATTTTTACAGTTTTAATTTTGTCGATTGCCATTTTCGGCTGTTTGTTCAAGATCTCGTTTGCATAAAGAGTCCCTTAATTCACTGGCCCGGAGTGCGGTTGTCACCCCTCCCCCACGAGCCACTGGGCATCGCCAGATCCCAGTGGATGGTATTCCCACGACTACAGCCGTCCTTGGGGCACCACCAAAGCGGTCGTGCCGGCGATTCACACGCAAGATGTCCGGCCGGGAAGTGGGAGGGGTCCAGATGGAAATCGCCACAGAGGCGATGTCGCGACATCTCTTCCCGGGAAATCAGAGAATCCGTCGCGACTCGTCCGCCGCGGCCCCTCTGAGGCCCCTCCGGGTTGCCAGGCCGGGCGTCTGAGTTGCGCCTCCCTCCGCCCCACGCGATCGCCCCAGTGCTCCACGACGAAGTGCCCCGGACGGGGCTGCGATCTTGGGGACTCGGTGTGCGTGCGGTTATTAATTCGCCCATGGCCTGCTCACGGCTCGGAAACGCTAAAATGGTTTCCCGCACTCGCCCCGAGTGCCGGCTGCGATGATGTTATTTTTCGCGCCGCTCGCGTTGTTGTTGCTGCCCCGACTACCGCCGACATTGATGCTTCGATGTGCCGATGCGGTGCTGCAATGAAATTTGTCGCGGTCGTCAGCGCTCGAAGCGACTTCGTCTGATTGGGGAGCGGACCGTGCTCAAGGATGCGTGCGTGCGTGCATCGGCAGGAGGGCGCGCAGTGCGGGGCGGCCACGACGGCCGCGTGCGAACGGCGCAATTAGAAGGAAATTCGAAAGCATCTTGTTCGATCGGTGGAAAACGCTCGCGCCAAGGGTGCTGACGGTTCAATCATCGCTCGGCCTCCTGAACGGGGTCCGATGCAGTACGCTGTGGTGCGGATGGTCGTTCATGGAGAGGGGGCCGATGGGGTCACGGGAGATATGGGCACTATTTTACTCAATGTGTTCAGATATCGGAATGGTTCAAAAGTTCATTGGCTTCTGTTGCACGGTAGACTTCATTGAAGAGTCATTGAACACCGGACAGGTGGGACGCGGACGAAATCCGAGGTGTCTCGAGAGGATTCGATCGGCAGGCGGCTTCCATGGCCAAGAACTAAGAACGGCGCCTCTGAAGCCGACCGACTTGCAATCGAGGACACCCGAGTAGCCTGGGTGGCGCAGGGGGCACGGGTGCCGCGGACACAGCCAGACCTAAGCAGCGAGAGCAGAGCGAATTTTCTCCGTAATTAGCACCACGTGAAGGTGGAGTAATTACCCCTCCCATCCCGTCCGCCGACGCGCTCTTTCATCCGCCGCCGCCCGCCAGCTCCTCGCTTCCAGCCACAACGGCGACACTCAATTACAACAACAGCTCAAATTCACGACTAATACGTGCGTAATTTCCCTTTGCAATCAACCGGGCCTACAACAACAGCAATAACAAACGTATGCCGCAGACACCCATATATTTCACCGGTTCCGTCCCTCCACCCTCGCTGGCTGACCTCGCCACTCCACACCTCGCACAACTCGGCACTTTCTCTCTCGTCCTGGCGACAGCAACAACAACGGGTATTAATTGCTGGTTCAATGTATTGAAAATACGCAGTTGCACGCAAACACACGCACACACACCCACAAAACCGTTCGAAATAATTACTCGGTTCCGTTCGAGTGGAGTGCAATCGAATCGAATGGAATGAAATGGAATAGAATGAGAGTAATCATGGCCACTTGGCAGCCATAATGGCTCGAAAATGGCCGTACCTGCCGGCGACATCGGCAGCAACAACAACTGCATTGGCGACGCTGGTCCGTAGTGGACACTAACAGATTTTGGGATTGCTGCCGCCCTCGCCAGATTCATCCGGCCACCTGCACCCACTCGCGAACCCTGGGCGCGGCGGGAGCTAACCTAGATCACGAGGACCTCTGAAGGACTCGCGATGAGACCAGTGAAGTCCAGCTCTCCGCCCGTACCCGGGTTCCCGAAATGCCCGCACCGTTCGGTCCTTCGGCCATTCGTCTCCCGACTTCAGCTGCCGGCTTCAGGAAACTTTTAATCTCGATTCCAGCGAACCTTGACGATAGCCCCGGGCGGAATTCGCTCACGTCCTCCCTCCGCCCGTCCACCGCGTTCGTCCATCCCTTCCTCCCCCGCCAAGGGCCGCCCCTCCTCGGACGGTCCAGCAACTCCTGCGCGTCCTGCGCCGCTTTCATTCCGTTTCATTACAAATGTCCTCCGGGACTTCTCCAATCTATCATTTGCCATGATGCGAATTCGAAGGCATTTCCACAGGCCTGGACGCAGTCGCTGGCAAATGAGTTCGCTACAACAACAACAACAACACCAACAACAAACCGCAACAACAACCAGCGGCATGGCAACAACAAGAACCGGCTCAGCAACAACGACAACCAGAGGAGGAAAAAAATTAGGACGAGTGTCCATATAAATGACCCGAACGCCACGCACTGCCCAAGAAGCCCAGCAGCCGTGCGGCTGGCAGCCGGTGGCGCGGCGGCGTGGGCGCAGATAAAATGTTTCAATGTCCGATCGAGTCATTTGTCAAATGTTTGAAAATGTTTGTGCCTAGATTCGCACAGGGAGTTGGGCGGCGGAAGGCCGGTCGAGGGCGAGGTGGTTTCACAACACAACACAATCTGGGTGGATTTTCCTCCGGCCGGAGTGGGAGTAGGGTGCCGGCATCTCGACGTTGAGGTGGGGTGCAGGCGACTCTTCGGAAAGTGTGCTCCATTGAGATCCACTCAGTGTCCGCCCAGGTCGATCTGCTCTACTTTCATGGAATATTTGGGTATCAGCATCATACTGAGTGTTTCCTAGTACTGTACTTGGAATTAATTATGTAAAACCAGAACAGTATTCTTTCTAGCTTCAACTAAATGCGGAAAATTGATTTTGAGCAAAGGCATGTAAGTCAGAGGGAACATTTTTGAAATCTTCCTAAACCCACACCCATGGCACCCGAGGGCAGACCAGGGGACACTGGAATCACATGAGAGTCGGTCATGTCCCTGAACCGACCTGATCAGCGAGTGCTGGGTATTCCGGCTTCCGCCATGGGAGACGGATCCATCTTGACTTCTTCATCAACCGGCAGGCAACCCCGCAACTTCCGAGGCATGGAACTGAAGAGAGATCGGCTAGCTACGTATCGGGTGTCTCCGCGGATCTCGCACCGCCGCCGACAAATGAGGGGTCGGCTTCGCTCTCCACCGCCTGGGTTTGATGGAAGCGCTACTAATGACGACAACTCGTAAACAAACGTCAGAACACACCGATGAAATGTCAGGCGACCGACGGGCGCGGAGACCGAATGAGATTAATTTGTGTAATTTGAGGACTCCTGATAATGAGGCCGCCGGTCATTTGCGATCGACAACAGTGCGTCTCTATTAGGCCGGCTGCCCCTGCCCGCCTCGGACGTCGTCGGCCGTGTGCGACGCCTTCCCGCCATTAGGCGGCTGGGGCAATCGGAACATCCGTTCTTCTGCCCTGCTCCGGTCACTGCCGGGCCGATGGCCGCGTCGGTGTTCGGTCACAACTGAGAGTTCCTCCGGATCCCGCCCGAAACTCGACGTGACCACGAGTACCCAGGGGAGAGGAGACGGGCGGGCTGCGCCCGCTCCAGAGCCCATTAATTTGGCTGCCAAACGCCGCCGAACGCGATGCCATCTTCTGTGGCTGGCTCCTCCAAGGAATCGTCATGTTGCTTATAATCTTCTGTTGCGCTTGTGGAGTTGTTGCTGTTGGTTTCGTGCTGCAGCCTGATTAATCGGTTGTCGCGCTGCATGTCGCGTCCCTGCCCCCTGCCCCTTCTGCCTCCCTGCCCGACATCGATGTCCGAGGCAGAGGCTGAGGCTGGGTCGCGGCAACACTTGTGCCGTTCGAGAACCATGGAATCAATTTCGTGACATTGATGGCTCACGCCAACAACAACATTAACAGGCCAGCAGAACAACAAAGGCTGAACGGCATCAGCGCCGCCATCGACAAAAACAGTCGCCATTTTATCTCTTAATCATTAACTAAATATTTCTATTAAAGCAAACATGGTGACATCTCGCCACTCACACACACACACACACACTCCAGCTCTCACAGATGTCCAGGGTGCCCGGTGATCGGACCATGTGCATGCGCCGAGGAAATGGAAGACGCATCCGAGCCCCTTCGTAGCGGCGAGAGTGCGCCGTGGAACAGTGGGTCGACGAGGCCGCGGCGATCAGTTGGCCGGCAAAGAGAAAATGCAACTGCAGTACAGCCGCCAGGGCTGGAACATGCGCTGCGACACCCTGCGTGCCCGAATAGGGTAAAGACCACCCTTCTGGTTGTTTTCGCGCGATCACCTGGGGAACCGACCGCCGTGTTGGGAGCGGATGGCCTACATTCTGCGCGGTTGGCCCGCCCGTCCCACTGTGCGCTGGCTGCGGACTGTGTTCGTGAGTAAACAGCGATCCCCGAACATAAGAACCGCGGATTAAGAAACAAACCAACAAGCGCGGAGAATCCGCCCGTCCGTCCGTCCGTCCGTCCGTCGCTTGGCGAGCAGAGAAAGAAAGGGAGAGGAAGAGGAGAGAGCGAGACGGCGGCGTATCTCGTATCTGCGCATATGCAGCGATCGTGTTCTGAGCGTTGGGGACGCGCGGCGGAAGGACGCTGAAATTATTATTAATGGCTCTGTCTAGAAAACTTTGTATTTGAATTAAAAATACGTGTTCTTGAGTCACTACAAGGGCACTCGGCTCAGCAGCCACAGCCGCAGCCGGGCACAGCGCCCAGCCGAATTGGGACTCCGCGCCGCTGCGCAGCGCAGCGCTCTGCCCGCTCCCCGGCTGGAGCTGCGCGCCGAGCGAGAAGAACGAATTCTGCGTCGCGCTCTGACAGCGCGCATTAATCAATTTTCGATCGCTCGGCGCTGGGACTCGGCTCCGCAGCGGAGTTTTGGACGGATCGTTTTTAATTAAACGCACCCGAGCCCCTGCCTGCTGGCCCGCTCTGCCCAGCCGGTGCAGCGCTGCACTGTTGTCACTGTCGCAGCGTAGTTGTTGAAGCTGTTGTAGCGCTCGCCCGCCCCTCCTCGCCTCGCCTCGCCTCGTCGCTGGCCCTCTCAAGTGTTTCCGAGTGTCGAGTGTCATGTTTTTATCTGTCCGAAGGTGCGTTTCCTTGTTAATCATCTCGCAGATACTCGAATTTGTATCTCTCGGATGTTCTTGATTAAGTTGACATCTCCTCGCCCGCCCGTCTGCTGTGCAATATGATGGTGCGCCTAAGTGCTTGAGTCGCAAGGCCGGTCCCAAGACGTGGACTCGGCGCTGGTTCAGTGCCCTCTGGCTCCCTCCTTGGGTCCCGGCCACGCCGCGTGCGACTGACTCTGGATCTGATTCAGGCTGCGGCGACAATGCGTGCGAGAGCCCTTCTTCCGGGGTTTGAATAATGACGCCCGCCGCTCGTCCGTCGCCCCCGTCCGCCGAGCGCAGAGACAATTTGAGAGGGAGGGCCTGCAGCCGCTGGATACGGGAGGCTCGCAAGGTCCTGAATTCCTTGCTCGCAGGGCCGAAAGTGGACCAGCGCGGCATCCTCCCCAAAACACAAAATGGCAGGAAATTTCCACGGAACGGGCAGCCCTGCTGCTCCTCGTGGCTCCTTGTATCTCCTTCTGTTGTACTCCCTTTCCAACCCGCGCTCCCTTATCCCGCTCTGCCTCTCCGTTCGTCCATCCCCAGGCACTCGTATTATTTTCAGCCGTCGCCGTCGCATCCGAGCTGGCGACTGCTGCGAGGGACGCCAGAGCCTGATGATGGCATTTCCTATGGTAGTTGCGTACGTCATAGATTAATGACAGCAATTCGTCAAAATCACTCGATGGACATGACGATCCGCCGCTCGCTCCGTCCTCGCCTGAAATTCACGGGAAGCGTACGAATTTCTTTCTTTCGTTCGTTCGGTCGACCGCCCTCCCCTCTCCAACCAACCGACTGTCCGACCCCTCGTTCTTCGCTCTTTTTGTCTTCGCCTCTTCGGATTTTGAGAATTTCGTGGTCGTCGGGCATTGTTGTTGTTGGGCAGCCCATGGAGAGCAGACGAGTGGCGGGAAGGGGAATCTGTAATGCGCCACCGGTGGCGATGCGACCTGGGCGTCGACGTGATCACAACGAGAGCCCGGGAAGGCCGTTGGGTGGATTCTCGACTCCTTCGTTTCCGGGCAGTACAAAATTCTCGGAGGCCCTGCTGCGATGGGGACGGGGATCGGGGGGACCGCCGGACCCCATGCGAAAAAGCACCAGAGAATCTCATTTCGATGCCGGAGCGAGCGCCAAGGCGATGAATGGCCAATGAGGAAGCGAATTCGGTGGGAAGCCTGAGGCATCAAACTTCCTGGGTCGGGTCCGTCTGCTCCCCCAGCGACCGGCGCTGGTCCACCGCACGAATCTCATTAGCGTCTCTGCTCTTGCTCCCCCAGGAACTGGGGCAGTTGGCCGGCAATTTTTCATGAGGTTGGCGCTTGTTTTAATTTCAATTGTTCCTCGCGCGCCATCTTGATTTGATTGGTGTGCGGCATCAGGGCTGCTCTCGCCGCCATTTTTCAAGCGCCATGTGGGGGCGGAGGCCGTCTTGTGGCCTTGTTGTGGCTGCGATGTTGCGTCGAGTCCGTCGCGTCGTTGTCTGCGACGAGTTCATTTAGATGCCAGCGCGATCCTCTGCTTTGCCAAAGACTGACTGCCGTTACTCGTTTCGGATGTCGTCCTTCACAGCTTCTCATGGCATCACCTGCGGCATCCAGTGTGTCTGTCGTCGTCGTCGTCGTTAATAACGACGGCCCTGCTTCTGGGAACCCGCCCGGCCTAACACCATGAAGAAAACGGCGACTCAAAAGAGTTGACAACTGTCGCCGAGGCAATAAAATGGACTTGATTGTGCTTGCAAATATTTCCGCAAGTCATTAAGCGTGCCCTTGACGTTGGTCCAATCGAGCCAGAAGCCTTTAATTGTCTCAAGGTCACGACTTCTTTGTCCCGCGAAATATAACGGAAGGTGCTCCAGCAGGTAGAAAATTTCGATGTAGGTTCATCACACTCCATGCCAACAGCTCAGACCCTCCTGCTTCCGACACGAATCCCGCCAGCAGAGCCAACATCCTGAACCGAGCACCTGTGTTCTCACGGATCAAGTGCCGCGATAACTTCTTAACCGCTTCCACTTTGGATCCGGATCCATTGGTTCGGAAGACACTTCTGCCCCCGCAGACCACCGCCATCCCACCCAGTCGTCGCGGGGCACCACAGCCCTCGTGCAAACTTCGCTCCCGTACGGAAAATCAGAATTAATCGCAAATCTGCGTAATTAAATAAATTCATCCCCGATGGCTGCAGGAGTGCGGCGAACATTTATTGGATTATTTCTGGCAGCGTGGAAATTCCCCGAATAATAATCGAGCGCTAATTATTTTATGGTTTTCAGAAGTTGAACTTTCCGCCCGCACGTCGCGCCACCCCCTCCCTTCACGCGTTCAACCCCATCGCTCCTGCACCAGATACCCATCAACTTCAGCACCTTCCGACTCCCCTTCCGGCGCCCGTCGACTACGACTACGACTGGCGAACGCCGGCTCCAGTCGTCGTGCGTCAACCGAGCTCAAGTCATTTCCTCCTTGGAAACTGTAATGAAACTTCCGGCCGTGTCCGCCCCATCCGTTCGCCGTGGCTGGCGTTTCGGCAACTAATGCGATGCCATCAGCCGACGATGGAATTCTGATTAAGCTGCTGGCGATGAATGAATGAACTCGGTGCGGTGATAAAAGCATTAATCAACCCAAAGACGAATAATCATCGCTCTGCCAGGTTGCCGTGGGCCAGGGAGGTGCACGGGCCAGAGCTGGCGCTGGAGCAACTTTGTGGCAGTAGTCACCTCCACCTCATCCTCCAAGGAGTTGAGCTGAACCTTATTGTCGGAACTTGTCCCCCTCTGAATGAGTTCCTTCGACTCCCGCTTACATAGTGTCTTCGACTCCCTCTGTCTGTCCTCAGTGGAACCTATTCCAGGTCCATCGAGTATCCTGAGTCCACATTGCGAAAGGACACCGTACGCCCAGCAGCCTCCTCTCACCTTTGAGCATTCCTCAGCGGAAGCTTCCCGGTGCACCTCGATGTCGGGCATTTCATCAATCGCTCGCTAGTTTGCCCACACTCTCGAGGCCGGCTTATCGAGGAAAATCCGAGCAGGACCGTGGTAAGGGAGGGAGGGAGTAAAGGGTTCCCAAAAAGCGAGGCGAGAGCTCCCTGATCGACGCATGCAATTTTAATTTATTCATACACAGCCCGGTGGATGCGCTAGGGAGGGGTCGCAGAGGAGGCGTCGCGTGAGAAGCTCCGACACTCTTGCAATAAACTTAAGTGCAGACCGAGTAAAAAATGAATGTCAAACAAAGGAAATCCACCATTATTATGTGCCACAAAGGACTGCCATATACCCCCAGCCCCGCCGCTCTGGCTCTCCTCCGAGCCCGTTCATCCCCGGCGTTACGTTCGGGAGAGGTTGCTTCCACTCGTTGGCACTTTTGCTGTCTCGCTCGCTTTCTTTGCTCGCATCTCCGCCGGTTCGGGTCCTTGCGCCCTCGACGACTTCGACGTCGACGTCCGCGACCACCCGACCCCGGCTCTGACTCGGTGACGGAATAGGGGTGACATGACGGACAGACGTCGACGCGGCCATCAGCGCTCGTCTCCGTGCGCCATCTACGCACTATCGTACCCTGCCGGCTTGCCTGCCAGCCCTGCCCTCGGCTCCCCACCCAGCCCGGCACCGATGGCTGTTGCCCGGGACGCGGTGGTGGTGCGTATTTTTGTGTCACATTCCAATCTATATCAATCTTGTGTTCGCAATGACGGATGACATTTGTCAATGTCAGACATTTTTGTTTTTCACTTTCGGCGCGCTTTCGCAGCGGCAGGCGGGGCTCAGGAGGGTTGCGCATCCACCGAGGGTGGCCGAGGGCGGAGTGAGCCCTGGGAATTCAAGTGTCGCATTTGTCGGGCTCTCCTTCGGGCGAATTTGTCGGCGTTGCCATCTGGCTGGATGAGTGGGACATTGGCTGCCCACATGGAAGTCCTTTGGGTTTATAGCGGAGTGGATGCACTTGAAGCGCAGACCCATCGGCCCACAGCCACGGAGGACGGCTAGAACCATCCATACGCAAGGCAATCCTACCAAACCAGCTGACCTCAGTCTGGCAACGCCGCCACCCTCGCCCTCAAAATCTGACGAATCAGTTGTCAAATACTTTCCGTGTAATTCTTCCAGGAATTGGCTGCCGTCTGAAGCGTTCGCTAGCAAATATTTGCATTCTGGAGGGCGCGCACGCACACACACGCACGGCCAACCCCACTCTGGTCCGCGACGCCGCCACCCCAGGCCAGGACGCGAGGCCCTTCGAACTATGCGCTTAGCTGCAATCATGGTTTTTCTCTCGCCGCCCGCCCTCGCTCGGCACTCCCATGCCGCACGCACTCTACCAAATTCGATTTCGTGATCCCCTCGGCGGGATTCGTTCGGAATTTTTGACAAATGCCGACTGTCAATCGAGGCAACAACCGGCGGCACCGCTGGCTGACGAAGGGGCCCGTGGGATGGGGGCAGGGTGTGTCAACAGAGGGTTCGGAAGAGTCCCGGATCCCTTCTCGCCGCCTTCTCGGTCCCGGATCCCTTCTCGAACCAAGCCGACGACGAATTCACCCGTAGGGCAGAGGCAGGAGGGCGTCATGGACCATGGTCAGAGAGGCCGAGAAGTCCATCGATGGACCCCAGGCTCAAGTCCTTGAATCACGTTCTGTAATCCTTGACATCCCTCCTCCACACAGAATCCGACCTGAAAAGGACTTAATCAGAGGATTATACAACGGCAGGAAAACCGGCAGTAGAAATCGATTGCATATGGTGTCAAGTTCAAATTCCTCAGCATGGCTGGCTTTTGATATGCTTCAGATGCATTGCCGGGGACACGGAGTCATCGAGGTACTGGCGAGGCCGCTGAGTGAGAGTGAGATCCGGCCCCTTACGTATGCAATAAACTCGCGAGACTTCATCAATTACCGGTATTTGCCAACATTTAATCGGCCACTAAATGGTAGAACAATTAATCAAGCGGACGGCGGACCGTGCGCCGTGATCGGAGGGCCGGACTGTCAAAACAAGCCGCGACATCGGCGATCCTGGCTCGTCCGGGAATCGCTGTAGTTCCGGGAATCGGGTTCGGGCATTATTAACGATTGGAGATGGACTTACGGTTGCCCGAAGACATCTGAGCCACCCGCAACCACGCGTGCTGCACTGGTGTCGATGCTGAAGCACCCGGAGGATCCGACGAGCCCCTCGGACCCGCTTTGTCGAACATCATTAATTACAAAACGCAACCAGACTCGAAATTAATGAATCCGAATCGCAACCTGGTTGCGGCAGCCGGTGGCAGCGGGCGGGCCACGTCCACGGCGAGGTGTTGGTAGTGGTGTTCCCGACGATCATCTGGGCCCACCTCGTCAGGCCCTTGGATCTGCCAAGAAGTCTACGCGGAACGCGAAGTGCTAAACGATTCGGGCTCGCTGCCCAGGACCTGTCGGAGCCCGGCGGCTTCGAAGGAACGCCGGGGAGGGGGCAGATTAATGAAGTCCCGTTGAAAAACCGTGCACGAAACACCATTAAATTCTGGGGAAACAAATGAGGATGGAATCAAACAAACAAACAAACTAACAAACAAACAATCGAACAGCAGACAACGAGTGATCAGCTGAACGCAAGGCGTAGCAACAATTAAAAGTGTGTCGATTGAAACCCTCCTCCGCCCCCACCCGTCCGACGGAGCAGGCCTCTTGACGGTACCGCCGTGTCTGACGCAGCAGCCGCCGAAGTCCTTGGAGCGATTCAGCCAGACTGCGTGTTGGCGGCGTGGCGGATCGGGCTCGATGGGCCCCAGTGCGCGGTGATAAATGGCACTCGCGCCGCGGATTCTCACTCCCGCCCGACACGAGGCACAATTCAAGAAACACGGCCCACTAATCGGCCAACACGTCGCTCCCAACCCCAGCCCCGACCCCGACCCAGCCCGGCCGACGCGATTCGTCGCTTGTCGATGGTGATTAATGGCTTTAAATAAAACATGATCGATTTGGAGTAGTTGCTCGTTGTTGGGTCCATTGTTGTTGTTGCCATTGCCTCGCTGTCGATTCCAGGAGTCAACAGCTGACGGCGTATCGCTTTGTTGGACGCGCTACCATGGTCTGAGCAGGGGCGCCGAACAACCAAGGGGTTGAAGCCTCCCGTTTACGGAGAAACGCGAGTTGACGTCGTCGCCAGTCTGCACGCATTCGGTACTGCTCCATGGGCTCAGGAAAAAAATCGAAATAAATTTCGTCGTTTCGAAAAAAGACATTCGCGAAAAGATCTCCGCCACCTCTGATCGCCGTGAAATAACTCACCAGCCCCGCAGGCTACGCTTCTGAGGAGAGGAAAGTGTTTGACAAACGACGTGCCGGAGAAGATTCTCAAGTGGCGATCGCGATCGCGATCGCGATCATTCGGCCAAATGAAGCACAAATGACAGATCGATCGACTTAACGCTCGGCACTAAACGGCTCGCGCCACCAGTGCCGTGCTGCCTCCACCCCGGGCTCGATCCTCCGCAGAACGGCTGGGGTATTTTCAAATTCAACGATCAATCGTTGCATCGATCGTGGGGAATTAATCATCGGAGCCACCGAAGAGCGCGCGGCCGATGGTGGTTGCTGGCTGTTGCCGTCGATAACAGGTGCGCATGCGTTCAGGCTCTTGATGTTTCGCTCGTTCATGCGGCCGTTGATGGGCGCTACTTTGCGGATCTGGAGATTCGCATCGACGACGCGGAGGAGGGCGAGCGATTACTGGGCAGCCCTCGTGCTGAACGCCTCGTCCCCGGCGCAACCATCAATCATGGTCCTCGATCCTCGGCCGAGCCACGCGATTGGGACTTACACCGATGCGATTGATTCGGAGGATCCGAAGTGGCCTACGAGTGCCGCCGTTGGCTTTGTGGCTACAGCCGGGCTGAACGAAACACATATGCAACTGATTCGGATGCGGAATGAGAACCAGACGAAGTGCGCAACCTTCCGGCTTAGAGGGACCGATGGAACTGAGAGGAAAATGCGTTGCCCATACGGAGGCGACGCAATCGCCGCTGCCGGGACTCCCGAGCCAGTGACTGCGACCTCCGCATGCAAATGTAACAGTTGTAAATCAATCGTCTGTTGTTGCTGCTGAGCCCGCGACACAATGCAGCGGGACGCAAAACAAACATGCAATAGAAGGCAATTGTCTCGACGCACAGACAGACAGGCGACCGCCAAGGAGTCAGATACTCGCTCGCTCAGCGGGCCATAAAAGTGAGTTTCGCAAGGATTAAAGGCAAATGTTTGCATATTTGCCTCGCAAATCGTTACGCATGTGAAACGTGTCAAGGACGTGCACAAAGGACTCCTCGCCGCGCGACCATCGCATCGTCCGCCGGTGGCTGCTGAGGAGGCGCGCGGATTCTTCCGAGGAAGAGGCGATAATTGAAAAACAAACATTGGCTTCGGCGGATGCAGCCCGGCCGTCGGTACCTGCGGTAGCCTCGGGAAGCACACTGAAAAAAGTTCGGAATCGAATGTGGTTCCCTGGATTTCTCATGGCACTTCCCTCACCGCCTCAACGACTGTCAGTGGCCACATTTCACGTCTGACGAATTTCAGCATTTTCCGAAGCAGTTGCTCTTGCAGAGACGTGATTGCCGTGTGGCACGCGATCCTCGAATAAGGATTCCGCGGATTACGAATCGAACAACGGAAGAGCCCATAACCCCGACTGGCCGGTCGCCCCACACCAACATAAAACAACAACCACAGCTGCGAGAGGGCAACAACATCGAGATCGGGACAAAACGCGTAGCGGGCAGCAGAAATAGAGATAAGGCAGTTTGGACGAATTGAAGCAATTTCACAATTACGCGGCGCAGAGCTCGCTCGACCCACGAGATTAATAGTTGTTGTTGCCTCGCTGTCACTGATTGGCAGTCCCAGCAACATGTGGTCGCTGCGAGCCATCAGCAACATAACAAACGCATGGTGCTCTGGCGAGGGAGGGGTCGGAGGGAGAGGAGGCCGTTTTGCCAAATGGCGCCTTAATTCATTTGCGTCCTAGTCGCGGTCGTACACATCTTCGCCGAAGCCGTGGTCGATGTCGTTGTCATCATCGTTAGAAGTTGCAACATCGATCCAACAGGCCTCAACCTGGTCGGCACCTGGATAACCGCACGCGGTGCGCATGCGTGGAGTGGAGCGCCTTGGTCTGCTGGATTGCGTGGAGCTAATCTGGAGCCGAGGGTCGTACGCACCGGCGCGTTCGTCCCATCCGTCTCGGCCACTGTTCACGCAGCGGTTAAAGATGCGCATTTAATTGCTCGGTCGTGAGCCAAATGGCCGCTGATTGCCGAGGGTACGGCCATTAGCAGCAACGCGTTAGATGCCGCCGATGAGTGATCGATGCCCATGGTCCACCGCTTCCTCCGGCCGCTTGCCTTGGCAAAACAATAATTAAAATGGCATTAGAACCTCCGCGTGAAGCCCCACTAGCTCCAACCGGATCTCTGGATCTGACGACCCGACTGCCGATCGACTCATTCACTGGCCACTTTGTCCTAGACGAACTGGACGACGAGTCCTGCAGGGAGATACATCAGAGCGCTCAGGCGTCCTTCACCTGTTGCTGCCGATCACTAGGTTCCTTGAGCAGATACAATCCAGGACGTCCCCAGCAGCTCGGGTTGAGTCGATCGCCGGCAGCTCTACCTGGCGACCTGACGACCTGCGACGGCGGCAGCCATTGACCGGCACTGACCCCCGGCAGCAACCGGTTCCCGCGCGCTGCCTCCACCGCAGCCGGAGAGGCCATAAATCCTCGGCCTGTCAATTGGGCGAACCTGCATGGCCGCGCGGGTGCTGCCGGCTGCCGGCTGGTGGTGGTTGTTCGCCGGGAGAAAGAAAATGGTGTTCGGACCGGGTTTCGGAGGTTCCCAGCGTAGCGAGAACGGCTTCGGGTCGCGGGCGCTGATTTGAATAAACGGCTGGCCCTTACCGAACGCCGCTGCTTCCTCGGAGGCCGGGCCGTGGTGCAGCTCCAGCTCTCTAGTTCTCGAGCTGGTTTTGATATTGCTGTTATCGGGATCATTGTTGTTGTTGCTGCTGTTTTAGTTGTTGTCGATGCTGTTGCTTTATGGAAAGCGTGTAATTTCGAAAAGTGGCTGTTTAAAAATATATTTTTATAATTATATTGCAAACGCGCGGCCCTCGCCCTCGTCCTCGGCCCTCGTCGCCGGTCGCTCGGCGGCAGTGTCATCGGAAATTGAGGACGCTGGTCGCGATCGGGGAGCTGGGTCTGTGTCTGGAGCTGAAGGGGCGAGTCGCGTCCGCTCCAGTCGAGTCCAGTTCGTCGTCCAATCGGCCGAAATGAAGTCATTAAGTGGTTGCGCTCCTTATTACGGTCTTTAGGCTCATGGCTGATGGCTGATGGCGAGTGGAAGCGGAGCGTTCCGGCTGCTCCCGGCGGGGGGCGTTGGCAGAGGGGCGCCCGGTGCGGAGGGAGCGCGAGTGCCACGAAATGTCTTCATTTAAAATGCAAAATTAAAATATTAACTAAAAAGTGCACGCATAATGTCAGCAACAACAACACCTCGCCATGGGACGGGTGGGGCACACGAGGGGAGCAATTTATATGCATTCCGAGCAAAGGTGCAAGGAAGCAATTTGGCGTAATTGCGACGATTCTTGTTAATAACGCGTCCGATGCCGGCCCCGGCCCCGGTCCGATCCGACCCGATCCCGATCCGGCCCATTCCGTCCCTGTCGTCCGAGCGCGTCGGCTCAATTTGGGAGCCGTCTAAATACGCGCTGAAATATTTATGAGAAGCCCCCCTCCCTCCTCTCGGAGCCATTGCCCCCTCGTCCGCTCGCTCGCTTCGTGTTCGATCAAATTAGAACCTCGACACTTGCACCGACGCCGGCCGCGGCGGCCATGCGGCGGAGTGGCTGGAGCGGAGCGGAAATTGGAGGGCATTAGTGGCCGCCCCTGGGCGACGGTCGTCGCAATGGCCGCCCGTTGAAATGGTTGTTAACACGCATTTAATTTCGTTTTAACAAGAGCAGTCCGCATATGAATGCCTAGCCTTAAAGATTCTATTTCAAGTGCAATTTCATATTCGTATTAAATTTTACTCTAAGCGATTCAATTACCAAATGAGGGGCCGCCACCAGCGCACGAGCACCTCGCGACGTCCCTACCCACCAGCAGAACACAGTCCTTTCCTCGCTGCTCCTCGCCGGTCGAATCTGTCGCCTTCTCCACTCCTCTGTCGCGTCGCCAAGGTGGACACTGGCCTTTGTGACCTCGGTGAGCTTCTGCCCGGTAGGAGCCCAGCTCCAGAGCTCCAACGAAAGCGGTACCACGAGTACAACAACAACAGGTGTTAGGAGCAATAATTGCAACAATTAAAAACGCATCAAACGCGCTCTGATGAATATTTATTGGCCGATTACAATAATTACTCCCGACTTTGGGGTTTGTGGTGCGGAAACAGTGGAGCCCTCGGCCGCCACGTTCAGTATTGTTGGGCGTCCTTGCTGTTGTTGCGGGCCCGGATTCCAGGGGAAGTTTTAAAGATCCTTCGATCCTTTGATGACGCAGGCCGCCCACATGTGGATCAGTGGGGGTGCACCGGCGGCGGAAGTGGGAGAGGGGGTCGACACAAGGATGCGCCCAGCAGCCATGATTTATTATTTTAATTTCCGCTTCTAGCGCTGAGTGCTGCCCTCGTTTCTGGTGTTGTGGAGGAGCAGCTAGTAAATCTAAATATGCATAGTAATGTCCCCGGTGTTGTTGTTGTTGTTGACGTTGTAGCTGCAGTCGCTGTTGTGTGGCAGGAACCTCCATCATGTAAACTAATAACAGCCGCCGGCAGCCTCCGGTGGCAGCAGCAGGAAGCTCTCGCCGCGCCGTCTGATGCGACAACGACCCCGACGTCGACGGCGACGGCGAGCGGCGCAATATTGCAAATGACATCGGTGCTGCCGCTGTCGCCGCCCTCTCCTATGCACACCCTGCTCACATGTCACGCCGCACACCAACAAACGCCCCACACACAGCACACAGCACACAACCCACCAGCAGCGCGCTGTCATCAAACGTGTCGCCCGAAGGACACTTGCAGGACGGGCAAAAACGCGCACCATCGAGACGATGGTTTCCAAGTAGCCCGAACGCGGAGGGGGGCGGAGGAGGGCCAGACGCTCGCTCGCAAATGAAGTTACTTAAATTTTGCTCCAGTGCCCGAGCCAGCCGACTCGAGGTGTGAAATATGAAATCATGTCTACCTAGGCCAGGCCAGCAGAGTCCTGCGGAAAGTGAAAGTGTGCCCGATGGAAGCGCATCGAATTTCACGCCCTGCCGCGTTGCATCATCGCCCCGAGGCGCACGCCGTCTCTCTGCTTGCGAGGATCGCGGCTCTCCGGGTGCACGACCTCCTCGCCTCGCTGGCAGGACTATGTGCCTCGTTGTTGTTGCAATTTTAAGGAAACGACTACTCGACCCGGCACGAGAAGCAGGCACGACAGCTTCTGATTCCTCCGATCTCTTCGATGTGATTAAAACGGATCCCCTTGAAGGCGCCTTATCCGCTCCGGGGAAAGAAGTTCCATTCGCCTGCGCTGGGGGAACCCAACGTGGGCGAGGACGAGGCGACGAATCAGGACGAGGCGAGCTCTGGGGTTGTCAACTAGCGGAACGACAGGGAGAGGAAGTCGAATCCTCGATCAGCCGTTGAAGCGGATCCGTCGCCAGAACCGTCCTTAAAAGGAAAATTGTGTCCGCATTACAGTCGGAGCCGTCCTTCCGATCCCGTCCTCCACATTTTTCGTGGGACGACATTCTTTGTTGGCTCGGCAAGTCCTTGCTCTTTCGATCCCCAGTTCTGCGTCGCAGTGGCTCGGGGTGGAGTGGGTTGGTGCTGGTTTTCGTGTTGGTGTTGGTCTTAGGGTCCTGCTTCGTGCGTTCTTCAGCCGGCCCAACTCCCCTTACTTTGTCTTTTGACTCGGTTTTTGTTTCCCCCGCGTCGCCATTGTGTTGTGTGTGGAAAACAAAGATAAATCGGTTAATTTTCTCTTCCCTTTGTTGCGCACCCATCAATCGATGCCTGGTAATGGACTCGACTTATTAATATACTTTTCTTTTTATTACGACGAGAGAGCGACAGAGTTTCTCCCCAGTGCGTGCGCTCCGTTCGCGGCTAGGAGAGGAGAGCAGCGGGAAGAGAGATGGGCGTGGCGGAGAAATGTCCTGCCGACAAAGAACTGCCCTAATGGAGTTGCTGCGCGATGAAGAGGGATCGGATCGGCAACTGAACTCTTGATGCCTTCAAAGATTGGTTCCTGGTGCTCATCGGGATCCAGGCGACCTCAATCCGACCTCACATGTGCAGAAGCTGAGGACTCCCACCATATGAGGGATACTGCATAGGAGAAAGCACGGTTCTAAAGGTGGCTCAGGTTTTAGACTGAGGTTCAAATCCCGTCCACGAGCCCACGATTACCCGACGACACGCACTGGCAGGAAGTAAAGGACGCGAGTGCGATGCACAAGCCGGCGCTGCTCGGTCCAGGACCCTTGAGGCGGCCGAAATGAGCGCGGGCGGGAGTGAGGAAGAACAGATCCAAAACTGAAATACGGCTGCGTCATTAAATTTAATATGGAACTCATTTAGCGAAATGGTAACCGATTTGTTTCGAAACACAGGGACACTCAGAACACACACAGACACACACCTACGGTGGGGCACTCACACAGCGACACGGAAATGAAGTGCGAAAGAATTGCAGCAGCAGCGAGCAACGGTAATGAGCTGCCGACTGCGGGTAGGACGGTTGCGGACCTGGGAGCCCTGGCAGCGCAGGAGGCCCGGGGGTCGGGTGCAGGCAGCAGAAATCATCCTAATGACAGCGAAGCCTGCGACAACAGCAACGAAACAAAAACGTCCGTCGGCCGGGCTGGGCTGGGCTGGACCGGGACGGCCGGGTTCTGGGCACAAGGAAGGGAAGCCTCGCAGTGTTAAGTGGATCCTCATTAAACTTTATGAACTCCAGGCGTCGTCGGCCTGGCGTGATGGGCCGCGGATGGGGCTTGTCCACAGTCGTTAGCACTTCCAACCGCATCGCACATCACTCCGTCGAAGATTAATTGTGAAAGGATTTCAATTTTTAATATTCGGAGGAAGGGCTGCACAGGGCAAGGTCGTAGCGCCGAGTTGCCCTCATTGGGGCCCCGTGACTTCCGGAGATCGGCCGCGACTCGAGCCACTAACCTGCCGCAACGGGAGTTGGCAGCGACCGCGCGCCCCAGACGCAGTCCTTCGGAACAAATGGCCGATATTTTATTTGATTTACTTGGAAATTGCGTCGCCGGCGTCTGACTTCGCCCGGCCTCCTCGGCTGGATTTGGCTTCATGGGCGCGTCGTTACTCGCAATGGAGGTCTCATTAGCCCGTCGCCCCGCGCATTGCCGTCGCCGACGCCGACGCCGCAGAGGGATGCGTCCGCGGACGACGGACCTCGGCGTCTTCTGACCGGCTGCGGTTGCTCACGGCCCGCGGTGGATTGTTCAACCGGTCGGTATAGATTGAAATCGAGCGCCATTTGCTTGATGAGGCCGAGCCGGGCCCGGAAAGTGTGCCAAAGCGCTCCGTCACTCAAGGTCAGAGGAAGGCCGCGTCTTCGCAACTGCACTTCACGTGGAGATCTGCGGTCAGACACCGTTTTCTCTGGGTGAAGGTTTAATAACTCGGTTAAAGTTATGATCGGGACATTAAGAGTGCCTAGATGATTTTGAGAAAAATTACAAGTACAGCAAATAAGCCGTCGAAGTACGAATTTAACGATCAGGCAATCATCGTTCCACTATCGCTTACAAATTCTTCCTCTACTAAGGACATTCAAATGGTTGACATAAAAATAAAGACTGGTTTTCGATGCAATACAATTTTATTTAGATTTTGCTATAATATCAATTGTTTTTGAAGGTTACATGCTCATAACTATACCTTAATAAGTAGGTGATTAATTGTTGCCTCCAGATGTTCCCGCAATTCTGAAGACTTTGACGATATCTTCCGTTGGAAGTCTCAGGATAGGAATTTTCAACATATTTCTTCTCTTTGACGGACTTGTCCACAACACCTCTATTCTTTTGATGATCCCATTCGAATCGCATCTTTTCTCAGGTCATATCGTCTATCGTCCCTTTTCCCATTCGTCGGACGTAAGAATTTAGAACACTTTTCAATTGTAATACTTTTATTTATAAATTATTTCTTTACTCTAGTGATGGCAAAAATTCAGAACTGAAATAGTTCCCATTTCACCTGTGTTATCGGACGGACTTGAGAAATGGCATTAGCGTATTCATAGAAGATCAAATCAGATAGACTGTCGGAAATTATTTAGGCTATGTTATCTACGTATTTTAAAAATGTACTGAAGATATATTTAAATAAATTTGTCAAGGCTGTGCTTTCGTTTCAAATCGATACCAATGTCCTGAATCGTCTCGAAATATTCGCCATTTGGCCTTTGAACTATGTTGAAATGCGTTCTATTGATATATTCACTACAAGCTCCAGACGTGAAAAACGACGGTCCCTGCATCTTGGCTGAAAAGTTCCAACTTGGTTCATAGAGGGACTTTCTTGGAAGATTTTTCGTCTGTAGTACGGGTGCCGTTTGGTGCCTCCGATTGCAACGGCAAAGCGGAAACACCGAGATTCTAGGCGGTTGACCGGGAAGAGCACTTCATCTATATAGATCCGCTGAATTCGTTTCCGTCCTGGAAACCCTGCTTTGGGTTTGGCCCTTCGAACTCGGCACTATATTCAGCGAAAACGCGCCTCAGCCCCGAACTAAAATCGGACTTTTGAACGCGGAAACGCCACGCTCGACTTTCAGCCGGACGAAAATCCCCGCGGCACACACACTCCTGCACGTGGTCCCGAGGCTCCTGACGGATGCCCTGCGTCCTCTCGTCTAAGGTTGAGCGCCTCTGAGAGCGAAAGAGAGAGAGTGAGAGACACAGCGGCGTGGACGAGAGCATCGACTACAGCAGCAGCAGCCATGTTGGAATTCAGTCGACTGTTGCGAGAGCCGTGGGCGGAGTCACGCGAGGCGCACAAGTGTCGCTCCGCTCGCTCTCTGCGGGCAATGGCTGCGTCGCCGTGACGTCATGCGGCTTGTTGTTGCGCGCCGCGTGCGTGTGCAGAGTGCGACTAGAGCGAGCGTCGTCGGCCCTGCCACCCGCCCGATCGTCCAACAACATCGCGTGCGGCTCCACGACTGCTGTCGGCGCACTGCCTGCGCAGCCGATGTGCTCGGCCTGACATGCGCCCGCGATGTGACGCGCCGAGGGTTCGCCGAGTTGAAGTTCGAAATCGCCGGAGCGACATCGAACCACTTCGACCCACTGGGACCTCGCTCCTGCGATGTGTGCGTGCGTCGCCGATGTGTTGGTGCGACTTCGAAGGGTCGGCGCTGGTGTTGGTGCCGCACCAACACCACGCCAGCACAAGAAACCGGATTTTCGAAGACTCTGCTTCGACTTTCGACGTTTCGAACATTGGAATTCGTCGAAGTCTCTGCGAGCACCTTCGTCCGTTGTTCGCTCCCTTCCGGACCTACCTGTTCCCGCGGAGCGAGAGGGCGCGAACCTCTCCCTGCCCTGCCCTGCCCTGCCCTGCCCTGCGCTGCCCTGTGCCGCTACCACGAGCACTCTGTCGTTCTAATCCCTCTCTCAGCCAGAGCCTCCTAGAGTGGAGGATTGAGTTTTTGTTGTGTTTAATTTTCTATTAGAGGTTCATTTGTGTGATTGCAATCAAGGATATGTGGCCATTGCTGTTAGTAGTGCTGGTATTAGTTGTAGTTTCTCCTGCTGTATTGAAATGTATCCTAATGTCCTCCGTAATTACGTCGAAATTTCGTATTTTTTGACCTTTCGATTGCAGCTGCCCTGCATACTCCCGCGACCCTCTACGCACTCCTTTCGCTTTCGAGCCGAACCGGTTGAATTTGTAGTCATTCCAAGGAGTGTTTCGGCCCACCTTGCCTTGCTCACCCGCCCAGTCCGGAATGAGCCGTTTTGGAACGAACACTAATTCAAATTGCTTTATTAAAATGACCGCATGGCCTCAAATCGAACACGCTACTCTCTGGTGATCCCGTCTGAGAGCTATTCGGGAAATCGATTTTACAATAAAGGAATGTGCGTGTTACTCCGGACCATCAATTGGGTTCAACACCTCCGGCTGCTGGCTCGCCAGGATCGAAGCGGGACTGAGCTACTCCCGCTCCATCCTCTTGCATTACTTCCAATCGAAACGATAATGACCGATGCACCGCCTCCTCCTGGCTTCGTCCAGTGATTGCTGTTGTTGCCTGGTCCACTGCCGGCTGTCAAAATCCAATCGATCGCTTGACGGTCGACGTGCATCTGCACTCCACGCCGCGGTCTTCCCTTGCCCGGGGTCATGTCTCTCCGCTCTTGACGTCTTCTTCGAGACGCCTTCCCTCGACGCCTTCGGTTCCTCTTTTCCTCTATTAATTAATGATTTATTGGATCTATCGTTTTGTCTTAATTTCTTCGAAATTTCGCCGCACAGTTCGATGGTGATTATTGATGGATGCTTGTTTTTTGTCTCTAATGCGAATGCTAATCTATCAATTATGGAGCCATGGGAGCACGTCGAGTGGTCGGCGTTCATTACTTCTGGCCCTCTGACTCCGGAAGACGCGGACTCACTCTCCGAATAAGTGACCCCAGGAGGAGGAAGCCCTTTGGCATATCAACGTCGAAGGCTCTTGAAGTACTAACGACAACTCCCCGTAGTTCGTGAAGTCCTTGTCGACTGGGGGACACATTGGACATCTGCCGGGAGAGAAAGGGCGACGCTCGCTTCAGTAAACGACTGGTCTGTCCTTTAACGAGACGCACCTCGGACAGGCGTGGAAGGTGCGCTGAGCTGCCGTGGCGAGGGCTGATGGTCGATGACGAGCAGGATCGCCGATCTTTGCAATTTGCGTCCACCAAAGCATGAAAACGTGAATCTGAGGAATCTCGAAATTAATAACGACGAAATTAGTTTTGAATTTTCTCCTCCTTTAGGAGCGCTTTAATTAAATTTCTATCTGCTGCGAGCCATTTGGCCAACGAGTGTTTTTAATTAAACTCAACAGACCGAAAATCGAAGATTTGTTTTCCTTGCCCGCTGAGTGCAGGGCGGCCGCAGGGCGCGCGGCGAGTGTTGGCTGGGTGACAAAATGGAAATCTTCAAAGATGATTCCGCAGAGGCGGCCGAACGGAGACTTTCTTTAAATATCTGTGGGCGTCTGCCCTCGTGCCTCTGCCTCTGCCTCTGCATGTCTATCGAGGCGTAGTCCAACCGACTGCAGAGTCGTTGCATCAAAATGGCAGACAAACGCGGAAAGCGGAAGCCTGTAGAAACTGCTGCCATTTCAAATGAAATGAGAAATGCACGAACACTCCCAGCTGCCCCAGAGTGGAGGGGGCGCAGTCATCGACCAAAATAGGAATCACTTCTAGCGCCCCCTTCCACGCAACCTCTCGGACCCCTCTGACCACCTTCCGACCGTGGAATGGTTCGAAGGACATCCGCCTGAGGTCGTGCGCAGAGTCCCCAGCCCCTCGGCCCGCGAAATACGATGCTCGCGATCTGGTGCCCTGTTAGTCGCCTCTTACGACAAGCGAGGGACCGCGCTGTGGATGTATTCTAGTCCCGGGCCCCAAGCCACAGGGCCAACCCAGAGCAACGCCCGGAGGGAAACAAACTGCGGCCGTTGATGTTTTATTAATGTTTTATTCTTTTACTCTAAAAAGTATCTTTTATTGATTTAGTTAATTATTTACAACAAATATGCCTTCACATCTTCAATTAATTTACTTTAATATATATTAATATATAATGTAATGTATAGAATATATTTATATAATATATAATAGTTATTCATTTACTTAGGTTTCTTACAGAATGAGGCCCTAGGATTACGTATTTGGATTTGGATTTAAATATTTCTTTGCTGTGTACAAGTGAGTTCTCCCTCAAAATGATTCATTCGTTTCGCGTCGTTTGTTGTTTCGTGTCTATTTAATTTGAATTTGAATTGGAATTTGAATTCGAGTTGAAGTTCCAATTGTAGTTGAAATGTGAAATGTCCAGACATAAATTTTGGTCTACTGTCCTGTCGTGGTGCTTCTCCGAAGCCCCGCGGCCAGGGAGGCTCCACCGCCAGAGGTGTGTGCCCCGGAGCCCTTGTGGGCCCGGTCGCCACCAGCCCACTCTCGGTTCGGAGCGCTGTGGTCGCATCCGCGCCGTACCGGTGGGAGCATCGGCGTCTGGGTCGAGTCTCCCCAGCCGGCTGCCCTGGCGCCCTCTATTTACAATGTGTTCATCTTGCGGCTCCTACTAGTCTCACAAATACTCCGATCTCCCAGAAACTATACATGTTCCGTAGCATTGCTCTGTGCCCGAAAACAAACAAACTCGCTACTTATACCTACTGGGGTCTAGGTTTTAAATTCACTATTACGTATTTAGTTAGGTGTACGCTTAAAACTTTGGTATTTCGCTCACAATTTCACAAAAGCAATACAATTCAATTGAGAACTCGTGCCTCCTCCCCTCGCGACAACGTGTGGCCCAGGCCCCTTGCAGGGAGCTGCCTGACTTGGCGCTGCAGTAACGGCTAATCAACACTTCCTATGTTCAATCACCAGTGGTCGCTCAATACAATAGGGCTCTGGACACTTCCTCCCAACACCAGACGAACCATGTCTCTACTGTATCTTAAATAACGTTACAAATTTTGGTTAAGTTCAATTTTGCCAATCAAATGGTGTGTTCAACGAATATTGTTGAGAATTTTGTTTCGTTTCATTTTCTTATTCTTTCTTACTCGTGTTTGTTTTCGTTTGTTTTGTTTTGCTTCGATTATTCATTATTCCCCTATTCATTTATTTCGGTATACATCATATCCCTTTAGTCCTTAGTCCTCCACTTCTCTTAGTTTTCGCCGGAGTCCGGGCCCGAATCCGAGTCCGAATTCCTCAAAGGTTATAAATAAAATTGCACCGTGGATCGAGTCGGGGTTCGACTGACCTTCGACATGGAATCTGCTGATCGAAATCAAAAGTCCGACTGATTTTTGGTTCGGGTTCTTTATTGCAAGAAAGGAGTCAGTTGCTTGTATCCTTCTGTGTTTGGTTGTGTTTCCTCTGCTCTAGTGTTAGTGTTGTTGTATTGTTTTTGTTATTGTTGTTTATGTTATTAGTTACTGTCGTGTTATATTCTGTTTTCTCTGGGCATGTCGAAGTTCAAATGTCCTTCCCATTCGAATTTCCATTGTCCCACGCGCTCGCTTAGCCTAGCTTATCCTTAGTTTTCTCAATAGCACAAAACATCGTTCCGGTATAATTTTGGGCTCTAATAAATAAATAATATGTCGTTTATTTTACATTGCCATCTCTCAGTTATAAAATGTTCTTGTTTATCATCAATTATTTAAGTGGTTCTCTTAGCTTTACAGTTATTCAGTTAAACTATTTTACTCTTTGATTACCTTTACTTTACTCTTGAATTACTCTTTATCGTTTAGCTTTAATCGTTTATTCCTTTACGTTACTTTAATTATCAATAAATTACATTAAATAACTTATTTAACTTTGAGGTCACATGAGTTGGTTTTGTTGTTCTTTTTCTTCTTCTTGTTGTTTTTCTTGTTCTTCCTGTCGAGTTCGGGCGAGTTGCCACCCGTCCACTCTACTTCTATTACATTAAAAATCTATTCATTTACGCATACACAATTAATAACAAATCAAATAAAATACTAACTCAAAATAAAATAAAATAAAATAAAATAATATATTAAAACCGACAGAGCTAAGTCGTAGAGGTGAAAACGATTTTAGGTTCAAACTCTTACAGATCTACAATGTTTAATTTGCGGAACTCAACATAATCTACCCGAAGTTTCTTTCTTGAATTTCCTTAAAAGTTTTAGTTGAATAATTTTTTTGTTTGCTTTCTTTCCTTTCGTTTGAAATAAATTCCATGTGTTTTGTTTAATTTCACTAAAAATACATTATCCCCTCCTCTCTTCTTCTTCTTCTTCTTCTTATGCTTCTTCTTCTTCTTTCTGCCCCACACTTATCCCGTCGACTACGCCAGCATCTCCGTTTCTGTCGATATTTCAAGCCACATCAAAATCACGATCCCCCGAGCAGTCTCTGCGACTGCTCCGAAATCTATATTTCACGTTGCTGCTTTGCTTTAACTATTCAATATTGCTGATGCTGATGCTGATGTTGATGTTGACGCTGGTGTTGTTGTGCTGCATCCGGAGCTGCATCCGCTAGTACCGGGCTGTTGCTGCTGCCCCCGGTTCTGCACTCACTGTGGACTGTTGGGCGGCGTGATCTCGTCGCCCTCGCCGCCCGAGCCGGGCTCGCCTTTGGTCTTGTTCTCCTTTTTCCACTTCATGCGCCGGTTCTGGAACCAGATCTTGATCTGGCGCTCGGTCAGGCAGAGAGCGTGCGCGATCTCGATGCGTCTTCGCCGGGTGAGGTAGCGGTTGAAGTGGAACTCCTTCTCCAGCTCCAGCGTCTGGTAGCGCGTGTAGGTCTGGCGGCCGCGCTTGCGCTCTGTGGGTGGGGCAGAGAAACGGAAAATTAGTACGGAAAGGAATCGCAAAGTGTTCGTACTCTACGGGAATGTCTAGAATCAAATACAGCAAATACTACAAACCAATAAAACAAACACTCAACAATCTACAAAACAAACTACTATTGCTTGGGTTCGCAGATAGAGAGGAACATATTCCAGGTTCTGGATTCAAATTGGAATCTGCGGTCAAGCACTCAATGCAGCGATCACCAAAGTCGCGCAGTTGTCTCAGGCCTGTTCAGTTATTTCAGCCCACTTGCCCTCAGTCTTGGTTCAAATTCCTTTTGAAACTTGTTAGAGTTTTGTATTCAAAAACAAAACCCCGAACTCCAAACGTCCATACCCAGCGCGACTCCCCCACTACCCGGTTGCCATTGAACGGCTCGGCCGTCCATCCGAAGGGGCCGTGGCCGGGGAGAGATCAAAGATGCACGAGACGCAAAGAGATGCGAGGGGCGCGGAGAACCTGACCGAATTCGGATATTTGTACTTGTCAGAAGCACGACATGTGTTTCCCCTGTCTTGTTGTTGTTGCCTTGTTCGTCGTTGTGTTCCGTTGCTGTTGTTGCCTTATAATCCGAGTCGGACTGGGGCGCATTCAAAGAGGAACACGAAGAGCATCTGAGCGATGCAAAGGTGACTAATTACGGATCCGGATCCGAAATCAAACGAAGGGACTCCAACAAGTGTAGTCGGCGATGGGAACGACGACGACGATGACGACGACGACAACGACGACGGAGTTGTGAACGAGGGAGACGTCGGGATCAGCTAGAATCTATCTGCTGAGGTGCTGGGAGGGGGCGGTGGAGCAGCATCAAAGCGGATCGGCTGCCCTCGGAATGGATGCGCGGCAAAGGCGATCCATCAAGATTTGGGAGCCAGGCAGCCGCAATAACGAGGCTCTTTTGGACCGGAGGAGACGAGAACTTTATTAGGCCGAGACGACACTTGGCGGACGCGCTCCCCACGCACTGCCCGCGGTGCAGCCTGGCAAGTGTAGAAAGTGCCCGCTCTTGCATTAGCCCTGACCCGGATGGATGTCCGCCCGAAAAAGTTAGACAGCCACGTCGCGCGGGTTGGGGTGCGGGGCGACAGCGAGATCTCCTCCCCGATATAGAGCACCATCAGTGCGCGGATGGGTGGCGGGCTGACGCGCCGCCGAATACGAAATGGCGGCGTAGAAAACAACAATTACGCTAATGGCGCTTTTTGTCGAAACCGCTGTATCGAGCCTCGAACCGGCGGAGGCCAAGGGCGGGGGCGCAGCCGTTCAGCTAATGACGACCGCGCCGGAAAATATGTCAATGGAAATATGAACAGCAGCGAGGGCCGCTGAGACAGCGACAACGACGACGAACTAATAATCAGGGAGCCACAATTAGGGCTTTACAGTAAATTTAATAACCCTCCGACCCTCGCGGAAGTCAATTAGTAGAGCGAGTCGCCGAGTCGTGAGAAGCTCCGCCTTTGGGTCCGTAGTGTGCGCCCCGACTCGGCCTCAGTTTCTCCGCCGACGACCGTCTTCCATGTTTGCCAGCTGGGAGCAGCATCCGCGAACCTTCTCCCGGCCCACCGCCGAACCTCGCTGCTTGCGCGCCCTCGCGGATCTCCCTATCCGATGCAAGGCCCCCTGCGAACACCCATGGTGGGGCGCCGGTGGCTCGTTCACACCTAGGATCTCGGAGTGGTCCAGCCATCCGTCGAGCCAGCCGTCTCGCAGATTGATTTCGCGGCCGATCGGACAACGAGACGCCTGAAATGGGTTTTTAATGACTGCGCCCCTCCTCCCGACCAACCAGCGGCGCAGCGATCCGACTCGATCGCCCAGCCGAAGCCGAGGCCGGCGCCGCGGTCGAAGTGCGTCGTGCCACGAGATCCGCGGGGCGGGCCGCGGTCGAATTGGGGCATTGAGTGATTGTTATAAACGCATTAATGGCGTTGCCGTGGCTAGAGCGGCGGCAACGGGCCTTGGAAAGAAGTATGGCTTACACGGGGCCCAGAGCGGAGTTGGAGAACAGGAAGAAGAATGGCCGAACCCACCCAATGGCTGGCCGAGAGGGGGACGGTGCGAGTGAACGCGCGAATGAAGCGAAAACAAAACTACTAATGTTTTTGATATGAAAGCGAATCGTAATTAAATAGCGATTAGGCCACCATTTTCTTGACCAGGTATTGTTGCTGCTTTTATGACCTCCGTACCTTCCTTGGTGGACGAAGGACGGAGGACGGCGGCCTGTTCCGCATGCGTCGCCGCTTCGTTTGGAGGAAGCCATTAAAGTAATTGTTTTCGCTGGGCTTGGCCTGCAACTAAGAACAGCGCCAACAGCAATGATTGCTGATGTTAGACGGAGTCCACATTTCGAGTGGGTTTCGCCGTTTGGGGCGCCGATGTGAGATCCCGGCGAGCGTTCGGATCGAGTTCTAGGACGGCGGCCCAGGGGTTCCGATCGCTGCTAGACCCCTCTACCCCTCGGCCCCGCCCACGGTGACAAGCGCAGGTCTAGCCCCACGTTATTGCGCTTCAAGGCTTCCGCCGCTGCCGTGGGGTCGTCGTAGTTGTTGTTGTTGCGCAAATTGATCTTTGATTCGTTTTTAATTGCCGCGTTTTGTTTTCAATTTAAATGCCAACAACAACAATAACAACAACAACGAAAACAATCACTTCCATAACGATAATTATCTAAATCGCGTGTTTTCATTGCGATTACTTTACCTCGATTCCAACTCGGACAACAGCAACAGAAACAGCACAACAACAAGCACATGCGACTGCGCGACAACAAAACCGCAATTAAAAGAGCTAAAATTCCATACCCACTGAAGCCTGGAACCTACCGCCCTACCGGCCTACCGGCCTCCCGCTCTCCCGCCCACCAGCTCCGTCAACAAGGCCACGCCACGACAGCCTACTAACCGATTCGCGCGGGAGTGGCGCGCCTATGGGGACTGGGCTGGCGGCAGCGAGGCCGGCTGGAGCTGCTCGAAAAACCTGGGAACGTTTTTAATTGCGGAATCAGGCTCTCACACACACGTGCGTGCGCCGAGCAGCCGAGTCGCGGCGTTGCTCAGTTGCATTTGAGTTAATAAATTTCTACAACAACGACAATAACAAAGACGACGAAGCCGACGACGGCACTGATGAGCAGCGCAAGAAGTTGGAGTCGTGTGTGGGCTTTTTTGTCGTGGCCGCGGTTGTCATTGTTGATGTCGATGTTAATGTCATCCCGCGGACGCCGTACGAAGAACCGCCGACTCATCGCCAAATGACGTCAGGGCGGACGGGGCACCGCCGATCACCACCGAGGGAACGGGCTGGTCACGGTCGCCGGAACGATTCTCGTACTCCTTACGGACCGCCCGGCTTATGGGCGACCACCCTACTCAGAGTCGGGGTCGGTGGGGCGCATCCGCCTCGGCCGACACGTGGCCAACGCGGGCCTGCGAGGTCTGGCAGGCCGAATATTGATTGATATTCATGGCCGACTGCCTCCCCACCGGCGGCTCCGAACATGTCGGATCGAATTCGGCGCTCGTCGAGTGTCCGTGTTCAGCCACGGCCGCAGCGGCAGCCGCAGCTCGTCCCCCCAGCTCGTCCGCGCAGCCATCAGGGCTCCTCGTGTTTGCATGCTCCTCGTTAGTCCACCGAAGAACTGCGTGCATTCGAGCCCCACTCTTCCCCGGCGCCCGTCAACTGGACCCATCTCGGCCGAGCCCTTCCCCTCGGACGCGCTCTCCACATGTCAGGCGACTCCATTTCGAGTTTCATTTCCACTTCGGTTGCTGCTGTCCTGGCTGTGCTGTGCTGTTGTTGCTTCCGCTGCCGTGGTTGCTGTCGTCGCCCCCGGGACGACGAGGATATTTTTCTAATATTTTTCATTTGCGAGTTCCACTCACACGCCGGGCGGGTATCTAGTCCTCCACGGAGCAGGCAGTGAGCGTGGGGAGGGGGCGCAGTCGAGGACGAGCACGGGGGACGAATCGCAGCGAAACTTTTCATTTTTGACGCTTTTCAGCTGCTCGCAAAGTTTCTGCGGCGACAGTGCTGCGGGCCCAGAGGGTCCGACGAGTCCGGCGGGTCGGTGAGTGGTCCAGAACAACGGAATGTCGAAAAAATGGCGCTTGCGTCGAAAAAATGGAAGCTGCTGAGGTTTCGGAACATAGAGCGAGTGTTGGACGAAAGGGTCGACCCGACCGACGACCGGCGACCGGCGAGGCATGTGAGTGAGAGTGAGCGGCTTCAAAGGGGCGGCGAGGTCCGGCCGGGTGCGAACTGGATGAATGGGCGTGGGTGGTCGGTGTATCGGGACGCCAGGGACTGATGCGTGGGCGGTGGGTCTCGGGTGACGGCCCGTCGGTCGCCGCAGGATGAAGGATGCTCTGCGAAACGGTTTTTTCGCTTCTCGTCATTTTCATTCGTATTCGGAAGCAGAGTTCATTTCCGGGGTCCGCGGTTGAGGGGACGCCTCCGGCGGGGCTCGAAGCTGTTAAATATGCAAACTTCGAAGTAACCCGTTTTAATTAAACTTCGTTCCAAGGCCCTGCCGACTGGACTTTGGAAATTAACACTTGAACCCGGGGCAGACACGGGCAGAACTCGGGCTTAATCTCCAAGGATTTGGAGACGCTTCGGGTTTCATTATATGTTCCGCGTGAGAGAGCCGGCCGGCCGTCCGGTCGGTCGGTCGGTCGCAACAATCCAAGGGCTCAAGGCTGCAGCTCACCTTCCCGTTCCCCCTCGCACCCAGCTCCACGCGTTTATCTCAAATACTATTATAATAACCGAAAATCAACTGAAATCATTTCGGATTTGGGCTCGAAATGTCCCAAAAGGCGGACAACAAGAACACACCGTGGAAATGCGCTCCTTTTGGACTGGTTCTAGTTTTGCTCCTCTCCCCCGGCTCCCTCGCCTTTCCTCCATTGCGCCCTGAGTGCCCAGCGATGGTTCTGTACGAAACCCATGTCAAAACCTTTGACAGCTGACTAGAACACGCCATGCGAGCAGGCCTCATCCTCCTCGAGGTCCGCCGTTGGTGTCCAGCGACGCAGGCAGCCGCGTCGACGAACGACTGGTCCCACAGTCGGCCATGCTGCCAGCAGGTAGGCGGGCAGCCGGCAGGAAGCCAGTCAAGTGCCCGCTACACCCGGCACACGAATATTAGTAGAAGCCGCGTTGAGGATTCGGGTAAAATGGCAGCGGAATGCCTCTGAGCTTGAGCTCCACCTTCGAGGATCCCAGCAGGAGATGGACCTCGGCAGCCCCGCCGCAGGTTCCGACCTGTATGCCATTCGCACGTCGAATGAAACACACGAGTTGGTAGAACTAGGACGCTTCATACGGCCCCTCCTTGCAGCCTCCAGAGCGGCAAACGGCCCAATTTAAGCCCCGAGCTCTGTGAATAATTTCTGCAATTTTTTACGCAACAGAAACAAACGAATTTGTATCGAGGGCCATGGACACACTTGCCGCACGCACAATCCTCGAAGGACCCTGTGTGGGGTGTGGTAAATGCCCTCCCGCCCCATTGCATCCCCCGCACACGGTGCCGCAGTTGGTCGGCGGCTTCTCCCGGGCGGAGTGGAAGTCCCCGAGGCTCCGGTGGCCATTTCTCCGCCGTCGTCTTGATGGCTCTTTTTGACAGCTCTCACGGGCGCCGGACGTCGTCATATGCCAGGGTGCGGTGGGAGGCCGGCGGAAAAACTTTCTCGGATGAGGCGAGGCGGAATGGGAACAACAAGGAGCTCGTTTTATTTAAAAAATCTTCACGCATTTCGCAAATCATCTTTTGATCCGCGCACCAGAATACGGTCCAGTGGGGAAGGAGACGGGCGAAATGTGAGGGTGCAGGCAGCTAAACTTCGTCGTTCGCCAATTGTTGTTGGCGCCGCGACAGCCTCGTTGACATGTTCGCCGCGTCGAAGGAAAATATTGACAACGAGCCGTGAAATGATTGGATTTTTAATCCGCATTCGCTCGCCCCGACTGCTGAGTGTTCTGAGAGAGAGGGCCGGGTAGTCAGGAGGGCGGTGGATCGAATCCTTTCGGGCCAGCGATATCCCGCTTTAATGCTGGCAGAAATTTAAGTGAATTGGATTGGCAAATCATCCGCGTACTCCGGCAATAGCAGCAGCAACAACGTCCTCACGATGGGAAAAGTTCGCAGCGCCAACAACCACGGCGACTCCGACCAAATCCTCGCAAGTCCTTCTCGCCCAGAGGGGTCTGCGCGTCGCGGGCATCCACGTCAGGCAATCGAATGCTTAAGCAGTTGTTTCTTAAAGGGCTCAAGCTGTTGTCTGCGAGAGAGTGTGCGTGTGTACGGCTGTGCGAGTGTGTGGGTACATCTCCATAGAAAGTAGTTTAAGGAAATCTGCACATCCCTCCAAGCCCACGGTTCGCATTGCCGGTCGGGCGAGAGTCGAGAGCGGCCCCGACCAGGACGAAGTGCAGCAGGCAGCCTGGATCAGCGCTGAAGCAGTGCACGAAACTTTGGCGAGGTCGGCGAGTCGAGGCGAAGGGGGGCAGCTTCGGCGCTCGGACTCCCTCCTCCTCGAAAGTAATGCGCACAATGAAGTGTTGTTTATCCTTGGAATTGAAAAGTTGAACGATGCAGACGAAACCCCGACCCTTCTTCAGCAATGCTCCTCCTGACGGCTTTGTTTTCAATGTTCTTCTCCTTTATTTTTGTTGCGGCTGTTGGCATGTTTGTTTTGAGTCAGGGAGAACGAAAACATTTCACAGACGGCGTGGGCGCTCAAAAGGAAAGTGGGATGAGGAGGGGCGCCAGGGAGGTGGGAGGCGATTGAAGGAAATACCTGACACACCTCGTGCCACTATCGATTGTTTCAGAAGGGACTTTAGGCAGAGCCATAGGTCGACAGGCCACGATTTGATTCGGGGCTCGCACCATCAAATGGCCATAAAAATGCAAATACTCTGCCCCTGCTCGCTCCATACTCCCTGCGGTAGCCATGGAAATCCCTAGCACCGAGATAAGCCGTGGCAGCAACAGCAAGGCCCGGGTCCCATGTGGACGACGGACGAGACGGGTGCGGGTGCCACTTGTTGCGAGAATTTGTTGAACGTCGCTGAAATTTATGACCTCGGCGCGAGGCGACGCGGCCGCAGCTCGTGAGAAAACCCTCCCCACACCCCCAGCTGACTGGGCTGGCCAAGGCCCAACTTTCATGTCGGCCCAAAGGATTGTGTGACAAACATCATCAGAACAACGCAATCAGCTCCGGAGTCGCAACAACGGTGAGCGGGTGCGGCGACAACAATAAGAGCAACAATGACGAAAACACCACCGAGTCCTTGGGAGGGTTCGCGGAGAACTTTTCAAATCGCCAAACAATTGGGAAAGTTTTTCATGCCATTGCGAAACTCTCGAAAATATCAAAACAACATCATTCGTGCCGTCCAGGAGAGGGCAACTGGTTCCGCTCCGAGGACAGTAGAGTGTGCTGCCGCTGGGGTCGGGAGAACGAGCGATCGTGAAAAACAACTTAATTGAAACTTTTGCATTCTACTTAGTGCAAATGCGCCAAAGGAGTGTCGGCGGCGTCGACTGCGACTGGGACTCGGACTGAAACGGGGCGCGCGGCTCATAAAAAATATCGCGTCTTTGTTGGCGTTTCTCAGCACGACGCACGCCGGGTCCTGCGTTCGTTGGAATCAAGGGAACAGAGGGAATCGAGGGTCCGGCGGTGGCTTTTGTGCCGCGCGATGTCAATTCATTTCCGTAATGGGCGCGAGAAACTTAAACAGGCGTTAAGTAGTTGCCAGCGCTGAGGCACAGTGGGTCACACTCACACACCCTCCTCAATGGGTCCCTCCTTTAGACACTTTCGTCTGGCCATTGGATCCGTTGGCAGCACGAAATGAGCCCGTTTCTTGGGCGCTCGAAGCTCCATCCGCGACACCGCGGTGTGAGGCCTGTTGGAAGGCACGGAGTAATCTTGGCCCACTGTCCCTGGGACTTATGGCCATCGACTGCGGTTCGAGGATCTCGTGCGGCCAGGATTTGCCGGTTGTTTCTGGTCTCGCTCCGTAGCGAGGCACAAAAAGAGAAAAATTACCGCAAAGCTCACGCAGGCAGCCGCGGAGGCTGCGGGAGGTGACTGGGAGATGGCTGCGCGATCCACTGCAGCGGCCTGGCGCGCCCGCGTACCGTGAGCCCTGTACCACGCAGCATGGCACGGCGCGGGATTAAAACGCCGTGTTGCAGAAATAAAAGTAAGTTTATATTTCACGGGGCAAAAAACGGGCCGCCAGGCCTCCGCGCCGGCCTCTCACGCGGTCGCGGAGCGTGTTCCAGAGATTAATAAATTGATGGCATCCATTGCATATAACATGTAACTAATGGCGGCCATCAATTCTGCTTTACATCTCAATCTGCTGCGAATGGAAAACGGCTACAGAGCGGGGCCAGGCACGACTGGCCGCGGACACAAAGGCAGGAGCAGTGCTAGACAGCGGGCAGGCGTCGCGTGGGTCGTAGTGGGGCAGCGCGGCCTCGGCGCAGGCGGGAGGAGCGCGTCTGGCTGCACGAGGCGTGGCCATCGACGCATGCTTCGCAGTCCTGCTCCCTGCCCTCCATGGTCCTTCACTCTCGTCCGCCACCGGTCACTCGCCGGGGCCACATAGGAAAGCCAGGGGACTCGTCGGCCGGAACTGAAGCCAGACGAAACCGAGAGTGCCTCCAGCGTAGCAGGAAGGTCCAGCTGAGGCAGTTCAGTTCCGCCATGTGGCGCCTAGCCTTACGAGGAATGGCTCTGGTGCCGAGTAACGACTAGCTCTGCTCGATTCGAGGCGAAGGACGCTCTTCTCGGCGCGCAGAAGATGTTTAGCTCTGACTATCAGCGACGGCCGTCTGCGCCGTTCCTTATGCAATGTTTGGCCTGAGATATCGCGCTGAACCAAAACAGTCAACCGGGGCTCCTACCCTTCCTCTCTGCCAGACCCTTCCCTGGTTTGTGTTATCCTTCTGACGTTGACTCTCGATTGTCCGCAGAATTCGGTGCGCTCTAGTTTCGCAAAATGTGTCCTTAATCCGGGACTGCGTTGTTGTGTTTCATTATGTGTCTGACCGCCCGCCTGCACGCCCCGGGTCCCTCGCATCCTTGCCTCGGAGGCCCGCTGTGCCCGACTGCGATTCCAGGAATCGTTTTCGATTTCGTTCGGAGGTCGGGAAACCCGGGTTACGCGACCGTCGCCATGTCAGGTTCCGTGCGTGTCCCTGGATACTCCTCAACCGTTGCCATTTGCATTGACGGATTGGTTCAGGCAATAAATCTCGGTCGATCGGGAGCGGAGTGTGCGAAATGTGTCGTCTACCGAGGGCTGCCAGAGCTCGACGTGACCGTAGTACATCGGTGATCCCGGCGCCCTCTCGCGCGTAAATTGACGAACCACTCCGTGTTCGAGACACAAACCAGTGAGTTCGACAAACACCATTCTCACTCTCTCTCTCTCTATCTCTCTATCTGCCAATTGGAAACGGAAAGCTCCGTTTCTGATACGGGTTGTATGGTGTTTTCGAGAACTACATGAACAAAAATAATTGCAAACATCTACTCTACAAAACAACAACAACAATATCTACGGACTTAACATACATAAGAAGAAGAAGAAAAATTCCGTGTTATACAACCCACGGAATTCACGATCACTTTCCTTGACACTTACCAAACTGACTTCGCATCCAAGGATACAAAGGTGATGGCATGCCCGACGACTGCGAGTTTGGGTTCTGGAGGGGCGGCGTGTGCTGGCCCGGGTGGCCCTGGTGCATTTGCGGCGCTGGTCCCTGGTGCATCATCGTCTGCGGGGGCGGTGCTCCAACCGGCGGAACGCCCGTCTGCTGCTGGCCGTACATGCCCATGTTGTGGTGGTTCTGGTGCACCTGGGGGGAGAGTAGAGGGTTAGACGGCCGCACTCTGGGGTTCGGGGCTCTACGCGAACGACCCTGGGTCCTCGCACTCAACCCAGGCTCGGGAACACAGAGGATTGCGGGCGGGGCAAAATGAAAAGGGGAGTGGAGCGGAGCATGGGGTCCGGAGAGTTCTTACCTCGGCCACATCAGGAACTCCGACGTCATTGTAACCCAACTAGAGGAGGAGAATGAGAGACAAAAGCGAGGGTTATTGTGAGAGCGGATCGGTGCGTTGGTTAGAGATAGGATATGCTAGCTAAAGAGAAGCCCTGCAGCCCTCGAGCCCTGCCCATCTGTAGGATGCCTCGCGCCCTGGGGTCTTCTGAGCACTCACCTGCGCTTGCGGATGCCCCATGTGGTGCGGGATCGTCATCTGCGCGTTCATATGGTGCCCGCCCACCATCTGGTCGACCAGGGGCGGCGAGCCCCCCTCGGGCACCATGCCCCCGAGGCCGCCCACGGCCGCCTGGAGCTTACAGCTGGCGTAGACCACGGGCTGCTGCTGCTGCTGGTGCGTCACCTGCTGCGTCACCTGCGGGTGCTGCTGGTGCGCCACGGCGTTCTGCTGCTGCTGCTGCTGCTGCTGGGGCGTCGGCTGCGTCACCTGCTGCTGCTGCTGCGGCACCATCTGGCCCCCGTTCGCCTGCGGCTGCGCCATCCCGGCCCCCACCTGGCTCGAGGGGCTGTCGGGCCGCGAGTAGCCCTGGTGCTGCTCCATGCCCTGCCCGTTGTAGTAGGCGGGCATGCGGTCGTAGGGCGGGAAGCGCGGGTAGGGCATGTTGCCCTGGTGGTTCGGGGTCTGGCTGTAGTGGTGCATCTGCTGGGCCTCCAGGTCGGCCACCCCGTTGCCCGGGTAGTGGCCATGGTGCATGTCCGCGCCCATGTACGAGTTCGTGAAGTACGAGGTCATGCTCTCGCAGTTGTTTGTACTCATAGTCATGGTGGAGTGGTCCGGGAGCGGGTGCGGATGCGGGTGCGGGTCCGGGTTGCTGAGGGTGTCGCCGGTGTCGGGGCTGAAGTCGTAGTGACTTATGGTGGTTGCTTGGGCTCTCTTAGGTGCTAGTGACTGAGTGGTGTGGCTGGACTGGCCCTCCTTGGGGTCGTCGGGTGGTCTTCCGGCTGAGAACTGAGAGCTAGAACCGAGAACCGAAAACTGAGAGACGACGAACAACTGCAAGAGAGGAGAGAGGCGTTAGTGTTGTTGGGTAAGGGGCGGGGCTGGCGACTACTCACTTAGTTAGATTTGAACACTTAAGTACGACTTGCAATGTCTGCGCTAAAGAATAATGAGGTATAAACGATTTCCGCCGTGATCCTTGTGTGCTTGTGGTTGGAGGTTTGCTCTCCTTCTCTGGCTCGAGCTCCTGGAGCTGGGCCTGTCTTCCGAAAAAAGTGACAAAAATAGGTCCAAGTCGCTTGGAGAATCCGCTCTAAATTTAGTCTTAGTTGCTATTGGTATCCAATTTTGATTGAAACTCTGCAAAGAACAAAGAGCTGACGTCATTCAGTGAGTTCTCAACTTGGGGACACAAATCAGTCTTGCGAGCTCTGCCCCAACCCGCGGCCGGACTCCGACTGACTCTCGAGGCCCTCGCGAGGGTCGGGGCCAACTCGCGCCTCGCTCGTGACAAATCTCTCCGCCATGCTCCGTCAACTGCGATCTTTAGCCTGGAGCCAGACTGACTGCGAAGCGACGCGGTTGATCTCGGATCGGCGGAAGCTTTGCAGACATATGCCGAGCTCGGTAGGAACCCGCGCCTCGCCCTCCAGTGGGGCACTGGGCGAAACAGTGGGTGCTCCTGAATCGGCAGTATTCGGGAGAGGGTTGGAAGATCCTGAGCTCAGACAAATGCCCGCAATCAATCGCCGCAAGGAGGCTGCACCTGGAGCTGGGAATTTCACCGAGACGGGGCGGGACCTGCAACGCCGTCATCGACTCCCCAACCTCGGAGCGCATTCCAGACCTGATTGGATTTCCGTCTATTGAGGCCCGGATCCCACGAACCCCACCCCGAGCGCTGCAGAGGCAAATTGTTTCGAGCAGCAGCAGAAAATTCTTAATTACAAAAACCCAAAGGTAAACAATTTTGGCATTTTCACTCGAGGCATTTGTCTCTGCTCAAGGCGAGAAGGAATTTCTCTGGCGGTGAGCGGCCTCGGGATCAAGGGAGGGGTCGGATGCGAACCCTTCGACAGACCTTGCCAGGGCTCGACTGTTCGGAGGCAGGGAAGGAAGGTGGATGAGATGGTGGGCTAAGCGCGGTCTCCTTGACGGATTGACTTGGAGTTTAAACGCAATCGAGCTCCACTGCCAGGCGCTCCGTAAATCAAGCCTGCAGCTTCCGGCCTGCCCCGACCTGCCGACCGGTCGCAACCTGGCCCGAACCCACTCCTTCCGGTCAAATCCATCTCATTTCCTCTCATTATTGGCGGCATTCGGGGCCCATAAATTCCGAGGACAATGCAGTGCTATGCAAAAATTTATGATTGTTAAAGTTCAAAGTGATTGTCGTATTGTCGCATTGTCGAGCGTAAAGGGTGGCCACGCCTCCTCCTTCATAATGCTGGCGGAAATGAATTCCTGGGCCCACACCGCCCACAGGCGCAGGGCGGTGAAAAAATGACGCGCCTTCCGGCTTCTGCTCCTTTTTCGGTCTTCGGAGCCCATTGTTTGCCCTGCTTTGTCCGCAAATACTTTCCTCATGTATGCGCAGGATGTCCGGCCCCGCAGCTCCGCCACCCACAACAAAGCCATTCCACTTTCACTCTCCGCCGCCTCCGGCCGCCCCGTCTGCTCCACTCCTCTCGACTCGATTCGACGCTGCCCTGGCCGAAGCACGGCTGCCGAGCCCGCCGAAGCTTCCGTTTCAATTACTGCGAGCGCAAATACAAAGGGAAACAGGAAACAAATATGCGACAGAGAGACAGACATACAGACTCGCAGACAGACACTCGGCCGACCGTGGTCGGGCGGGGTTGGGCGCGCGGCCAGACGGAAGCCCGAACCTTGCGCTGCATTGAGATGTCGCTCTGGAGGCGGCGTCCACATGCAGACCCTTGCGCCGGTGATGGGCGGGACGATCAGGGTGAGGGAGTCGGGGCAGAGCAGAGCGCCGCATGTGTTGAAGAAATTCACTCAAGCAAAAGCGGGCTGATAATAATAATGTCTGTCTCGTTATTGTTCTCGTTCTCGGTGTTCTTGTTGTTGTTCTTGTCCTAGTGGTTGTTATTGTGATGCTTGTTTTTGTTCTTGCTGCTGCTGCTGTTGTTGTCATAGTTACTGTTGTTGCTGCAATGATGATGCCATTTACAGTTATCGCCAATACGTAGGAAGGTGTAGGTGTGAATACCGAGGGCGAGCGTGAGCGTATGAGTGTGTGTGTTTGCAGTAACGTTATGATTTATGTTCGTCTGATGTGATTTATTCAAGCGCAACGATTGTAGATCGAAAGGAATTTCCACTGGAATTCAATTAAAACCACTCGTCAATGCGGAGCTGCGCCGTCGAGCAGCGGACGCCGCAATCTGGCAACGCTTCGGGCCGGTGCAATGATTTATTGAGGTCCCGTTCGAGCCCCCGAAGAGTTCCCAAGGCACCGCAACTGTTGCACACTTGTAGGTGCTCGGTTGTGGCCACATTGCTATGCAATCAAAATTTCAAACTTTGTTCTTGGTTGGATATTCTTCAACATGAATGAAAACCGGTTAATAATTTTCTTTGTTAAATATTTTCGTACTCTCGATTCGAGTTCGTAAATGATCACCCCCGAAAAGCAGGCTGTGTTTCTCAGTTTTCTTTGAACGTGACCAAGACTGTTGCATGCTTTTAGTCGCTAATTACGGAGTCACTGCTGACACCTGGCGTCGTCCATCGAAAGCGACGATGTCAGTCAAAACTCTGAACCTCACTCCGTCACACGCGGTGGTTGTAGTCTAAGCTACGTACCGATAGTTGAACAACCTGATGACAGATGTCAGTGGCGTAAATAAAGTTTATGATGTAATTGACATCGTAGGGTTGCCAAATCCTCAGATAAAATATGTTCAGAGCAAGGGATTAGAAGTTTCTTAAATCGGTGATGATAGTTAATTTAAGAAACTTTCGAATTATACAAACAAATCTAAGCTCCTTCGTGCTTTGGATACAGAAGAATTTAGAGCTACATGTGGAATAAACCTCAATACCTTCCCATTGACTGCCAATCGACGGCTTTTATATCTGCGTAGTTCATGTAATCTGCAGCGACTGCAAAAGGTAAAGACCCTGGTGAGGACCGGCCGGCAAACAACCGCCTCCAGCTCCACCTCCACCACTAGATCACCAAGAAAGAATCGGAAAGGGCAGGGAACTCTGGATTTCCCGATTGTGTGCGACGAAGTGTGTAGTTTTCGTTGTTCCCACTCACCCCTTCCTATATCCGACAAAGTTGCCGTCGAGTTCGATTGTTCAAACGGTGTTGCTTCCTCAACTCCCTCCGCGAGGGACGATAGAAGCGACTCGCACGCATCACCACGAGGCCGAGGAGGGGAAGCTACCGAATTCACCGTTGCGCGCATTTTTGATGGAATCTCGAACAAGCGGCGGCAGGAAGACGCTGGCAACCCTGCTCGACGCGCAGCCATGCTCGTGAACCGTGGCATCAACAACAACCACATCAGCAAAACATGCAGCAAATACAACAACGACAAAACAACCCAACAACAACGCAATAAGTCGAGCGACGCTTCAGCGATTGCCAACGAAACATTGAGGTCGTAAATCAAAATGGCTGATGGCTGGTCCGTATGAGCGACAGAGAGAGCTATAGAGCGGTGAGCATTGGTAGTGGTACCGGGACGGGGCGGGCGCCGAGAATGGAAGACGAAGACGGAATCGTTCTTCATTCCACTTCAATCAACATCAGGTCGGTCAGTTGTTGTTGCCATTGTGTTCTTTTCATCGTTGCTTTCGTGTAGCCGTAGCTGTACATGTTGCTGTATTGAGTGTGATTTTCTCACAACCATGATGGATTGAGTGCGAACGAGTGCGCCATAGTGTCGATTCGTGCCTCCCGTTCGCACTCTCGCGAAGACGTCGTTCGGCGAGCTCTCGACCGTTTCTCTCCGAGCTCTATTGACGCTCGCGCCCCAGTGCGCGCTGTGGCTCCCTGAGGTGTGGATCGTCGCATCCGTAGTTGGCTCCCCTCGGAACGCCAAGCGTTGGTTTCGATTCGATTCTGACCTGAATGCTCGCGACCCACAATACAGATGACAACTCCAATAGTTTGGCCCTCATTGCTCAGAGCCTGGGTCTCGACCGTTCAATTCTTCACAGCCTGAGCTCCATGGCCGCACCGAGACGCTACGAAGGTCAAGTGGGCGCTGTATGCCGAGCAGGCGATTGTGTCCAGGGCCAGACCAGGATTAGCTTAAGACCGGGCCGGCTCGGCTGGCCTCGTTTATTTGTAAGGCGGTCTGCCATGCACTGGTCCTCGGCGAGGGACTCTCCCGTCCGCCGAGGGGGCCAGGGCGGTGCGGCGCACGGCAGCAGCTGGCGATGTCTCGATGTTGCTCAGTTGCCGGCTGCCGTCGGTTGATAATAAAAACGTCAATCGACGGCTCGGAGTTAATATATTGCGCGCCCCTACGAATCTGAATTGGAAATTTAATTCTGCCTTCGCCAAGGTGCAGGCCGGTCCGTGGGCAGCCGGGAAGGGTGCAGAACGCCTCAGGAGCTCGAACCGAGGGAGCATCTGGCGTGGTTTGTGCTATGACCTTCTTCAAAAGACCCACGTGGCCCACCGTCGCCGCGCCTGCCTCCTGCCCTCCTGTCCTCCTGCTCAGGGCCGAGCATCCGCCCGAAGTCGTGGCTCCGATGTGCTGCGGGAAATCAATTACGCCTAAAAATAAACTGTCACCAGGAATCCCGTGGTCCATCGGCCAGGCGCACGCAACGGCCGAGCTGTAATTGGACTCATTAGCATCGATCATTGGCGAGGCAACTTTTTCCGCCGTCCCGGAGACGAGAGGCCGTGGATCGCAGACGGGCAAATGTATGTGGTGTGGTGCATTGCTGTGAGGCGAGGGGCGAAGGGCGACGACAGGCAACTTTTATTAGATAATTGTATTAAATTACAATAAAGGCCTAAATGATAAAGGAGGAAGGGCCTGCGTCCTCGTCCTCTGTCCGCGAGTCGTCGCCGTGATCCCGGCTGCACCTGCTAAAAGCTCCCAGCTCTGCAGCAGCGCAATCTGTATGCGCTGTCAAGCACTGACATTTAATATACTTAAGCATTAATTTCGCAGTGCGTAGACGGACAGACGGGCTGAAGAGCGGACGGGTGGACAGGCGGTCCCGGCCAGGGAGGGCGCGAGGTGCAGGCACGACCGCGATTAACGAGCGCTTTTGCGGCGCAGCACTAAACGATTGCATCAAGGGAGACGGACGACGGGCGACGGACAGTTGCGGCCGATCGCCGCGATCACGACGATCGCAAGATCGGTGTCCGGCCGAATGTTGACTCCCAGCTCCATGTCGGGCATTACAACTGGGAATACGTGGATGCCTGGCCGAGGAGGGAAAAACACTTTGTAACGCACGCACGGACAGACAGGCGGACGAGCGGCCGGACGGACGGCCGGCGCAGGAGACCGGAGAAGACCGGCCTGACTGCACGAACCAGACGCACTCGCAGACGAGCACCGCACGAGGAACGGCGCGGGCGCTCGTGGAGGAGCACAAAAAATGTGCAAAGACCTGACAAGAGGACGCTTAAAGACCATCAACTGATAATAAATCTAATTGACACATTTGCGAGCAGATGGACCCGACGCCGGGGGGTAGTGCGCGGCGGAGCGGGCCGGCGTAGAACTGCCTGGAAAGAAATGGGCTGGAGCGAGATGGTGCTGACCATGGGACTGAGTCGAACTCAAGTCGAAGGGCCATGGGCTGTCCGAGGGCAATCAGGACGATTAGATGGGCTCAGGAAGAACGCGAGACTGCTTAGCAGTCGACGGGTCCCATCGAGGCGAGGCCGTCTGCAGCCGAGGACATCGAGCGCGATCGATGCTGATGTCCCGGCATGTTCCTGTCTGTTCTGTCCACACTCGCGTCCAAGTCGTCGGCGTTAGCAGGGCGCGAAAGCGGGAGCAGGAGCGGCGGAGGTGCGTCCAGCCGGGCGGGACTGACTCCATCTGGCAGGGTGATTGGCAGACGCACAAGTCTCTCGCGCAGGCAGCGTTCGCTTCAATCGGGCAGGCAGTTGCACGAGGCCGCGGGAGGAGCAGCGCAGGAGAGGCCGGGTCGCATCGTAAGTAATACGTCATCATGTGAAATAGCATCATTACAGACGGAAATGCGTGAACACGGCACTGCTTACGTCGCTCTATGTGGCGACGCATTGGATCGGCTGGGCTGTGTCGCGTGTTTTTATCGGCGCCGGGGTCTGCGTGCGCTCTCGTTAAGAGAAATCGCGGCGCTGCTCCGAGCTCTTAATAAACGACTCCACAGCATCGCCATCTGCAGCAGTAACAACAACAACAACGTCTACCGCCACAGCAACATCAAGGAAAACGGCAAGTGCGGCAACGGCAGTCCCGCGTCGGGATCGGGACAACGGCCAGGACGCAGGGTCCCGCGCGTCCCTCGTGCACTGTCTGCAATTGAAATGTTAAACGGCCGATGCAGCACGCCGAGGAGCCCCGCCGTGGTCGCGGGCAGGCGGGACACGGAAGGGGTCGAGCAAGATGATTGCGTGTGAAAATTACAATTCCGCGAGCGTGTTGCTTTCAACAAGCGATTGGCTGCCTCCGACAAGCCGTGGCCGTCGTCTGCGATCGGGTCGATCGTCGCGAGGGCGGGAGGGCAGACCGCTCTCCCGGGACCGTGGAAGGAGACGGCCGCGGGGCCGAGGTCCGTGTTCGATGGACAGGATTGAGTCGGGTCGTCAAGGACGCTTCGCGGAGAGGAGGTAGCGAACGTGGGGAAAGGCATCAGGATCGTGTACAGGCGACGCAAGGACCGGCCGGGGGGTGCGAGTAGCTTCCGTCCGTGCTGGGGTGTCGTGAGGGGCAGGAGGGGAGCCCATGGAACCTGCAATTAATTCCAATCTCGGCCACTCGTTGGTTGCTTTTGTGGTGTGGTGCAGCGGACCGGGCCCGGAAGGGGAGGTCCTCAGAGGTGGAGCCCGGATTTGCAGCAACCGCGAGCAAATGAGCTGCGCGGCGCTCGACAACCAGTTGAGCCGAGTTTCCCTCGCCCGGGCGTGTAATGACCACCAAATGGCGCCAGGAGGGCTGCGTCCCTCCGACCTCGGAGAAGTGACGGTGGCGACAGATCGACAGTAGAATGTGTGGCGCCTGACTTGAAGCCTCGGCGGCGGACAGCCGGGGGCGCGCTTTGCTCCTAATTCCGCCCCCATTTGTCGCATTCAGAGACAGTAACAACAGCCAAACGGCGGCGACGGCTACAAGCGCCGCAGTGACGACTTCATCGAGTGGCCGGCGAGGACTCAATCAGAGCAGCGACGCAGGCAGCGGCCACTGCTGCCAGCAATTTAATTTAATTGAGGTTATGACACACACAACAACAATGCGAGTAGCAGCGAGCACCATTACGCAGCAACAAGACTCGGCTGGTTTCCAGCGCGAATGAAATCTTTTCAGCGGCGACACGAGCTCGCACTGCGTCGCGGACTCGAGGAGCGGACTGAATGTGGAAAATGTCGTAAATCATCAACGGGCAGCCAGCGACCCGGCCGCCTGGACCCGGCCCCAGCCCCAGCCCCGCGCTGGCCCCTCTCGGCGGTTCAATGCGTTTTCAATTAAAGCGCTCGCATTCGCAGTCCCGACGCTGTGGGCCGTCGCCCGCCGACCTCCGCCACCGCCGCGCGCTGCTCGCTGCGAGTGCGATTTCTTCAAACGCGTCAACCGCTGACAAGCCGTTGCCCCAGCCCAAGTGACAACAACAACAGCCACAACAGAAACAGAAACCGTGACAACATCACGATCTCTCGGCCCATTTGCTGCGAGCAAAACTGACGAATTCCGACGCGGGCCCACTTCCGAGAGGCGCATCGCTCACGTCCCGTCGCGTCGCATCGGGTCGCCTCAGGAACTTTGGGCCTAGATCCGAGCCCAGAACCCGAGCCTCCGAAGCGCGAGCAATGGCGCGACAGCAAAAACGACGCCGGCAACAACAGCAGCCGCAACTCCACAGCCAATGCAACAACAACGATATCAAAAGAAGCCTCATTTGGCTCCTCCAGTGCTCGACGGCCGCGAGACGCGCTCCACTGACTCGCTGACTAACTCGCCGACCCGTTCGCGGAATATGAGCCGCGACGCGAAAATTTAAGAATCGAAAGCGAAGTTGGCCTCGTCGCCTCCTCCCTGGCTGGGAGCCGGCACTGGCTGCGATGCGGCGGGGGTTCGCGTCGCGATTCGTCCCACTGCGCCTCATGGTTATTCATGGAGAGGACGACGTGTTCATCTCCCTCCCGATCCCGCTCTATCCCTGTCTCCCTTTCGCACGTGCAGTTAGTGCGAAGACGAAGTCGAACGGCTCCAACAACAACCGGGCGACAGCAACAATAGCAACAACAAAAACAATGACATTAAGGGCGGAAAAGTAATCGAACAGACAGAGAGCGACGTCGACGTCGACGTCGCTGCCCTCGTCGCTGGTGCTGCTGTCATCGTTGTCTGCATTTAAGATTACAACAAAATATTTCGCTACAACAAGCGACGCAGCCCCAACAACGAACCGAGCGGCAACGAAAAATAAACTTCCAACCGACGAGGCGGAGGGGATGCCGAGGAGGTGGCTCGGTGCCGGAAGGAGACGGAGGAGAAGGAGGCGGGGAGGCGCGGAAAGCGAAAATATTTACGAATCGTTTTCCACGCCACGCCGCGAGATGAAAACGCCAGCCTCCCGGTGGCACACAAAGGCGAGCACACACACAGCCTCACTTCACGCGCACACATCGAGGCGGCTTTAAATAAATCGCGAAACTGAACTTGACTGAGAAATCAGCGGCAATAAAAACAAAGACAGCAACAACTACAACAATGACGAAAGGCGGCTCTTCCCGTCGTTGCTGCCCTGGTCCCTGGTTATTTTCGGCGCTCCTCTAGCGGGTCCTGGCGCCGCGAGACTCCCGCGATCGGCCACGGAGCCCGCGAGAGCCGCGAGAGCCCGTGGTGGGCTTCTCCTGAGTTACTCCCAGCGCAGTGGGCCGAGGGTCGGACCCTGGACAGCCCGGGGAAGACGCGTTATCGGATAGGAGAGTGCCTTGGTGCAACCGACGGAGGCTCTGCCAGCAGGCGGACAGGACCGGGCGAGGTTGCATAATGCGACATCGGGCGTGCACCCCGCGGGCGGCAAAGGCGCGCGGAAAACTCCTGGCGATAACTGCCTGGATCTCGAGCAGCTGCCGAAGACGGAACAAGCACTGGCGGCGAGGACGAGCGCGAACCTGCCGTTGGATCCGACGGACACCCACCCGTGTCCAGGCAGCCCCGCAGGTCTCGCTGCGGGAACGGCAGAGGAGAAAGTGCGCAAAATTGCATAAGAGTAGCCGGCGGGGGCGGGCCGATGAGGTTAAGCAGGTAGACGCCGAAAACAGGTCGGCTACAGTCGACGCACGGAGCGACAGAGACGTCCACGCAAGGTCGCATTATATTAACTTTCATGATTGTCAAGTCGTTTGCTATTTTATTGCTTCGCCTTCAAACGCTTGAACCCCGTGCGGCCCTCGAACAGGTAGAGACGGATCTCCAGCCATGTCCAAGATAGAGCAATTAACCTTGTTGCATCCTGAACCCGCCGACGCTCTCGAGAGGCAGCCATAAACGACGATCGCTACGGAGGTCAATGGGACGGTGAATAAGAGACCGGCGAACAGACACACGGAAGAGCCGTCTGAGATGTGAAGTCGGACAGGCCGCCGGATTGTGGAGCTCTGAGAAAACCGCCGTTGATCGTGTGGACAGTCGGCAGAGCGAGCTTCGGCGAGCATACGAGAGAAAGGACCATAGGATTGGAGGACTGCCGGACCAGCAGCCACCGGCGTGGAGTGAGCTCTTCCTGGAATCGGAGAGCTTGCGAGATTCGTCCGCCGAGATTCGTCCCGCGCCCGCCGAAGGGAGGGAGGTCCTTCTCGCTAATACTGTAATGTGGCAGTTGTTGCCGCTTCTAATGCTGTTGTTGTGACCACGGCATCGCAAGCTGGTAATGGTTGCACACTAACTGGATAATTGTGTGTTGTTTGCGGTGAGCTACAACAACGCGATGTAAGCACCAGCGGCAAAAACAACAACTGGATCCACAAACCAGCGGACGCTAAGCAGCTGACAGTGAAGCCCCGAAAAGTGCCCGCGGCCACAAAGTCCCGTAATGGCGGCTCCTACCCTCCCACCGCTTCCCACGGTGTGTGTGTACACACATACACACGCGCCCTGTCAATGTTAATTCAGTCACAACAATTCCGGAGGGCTTTCGTTCGGCTGCGGCTGGTTTTAATGGCCCTTCCTCTTGTTGCTCCATCTCCCGCTCCCGTTCCGCTCCTGCTGTCGCTATCGCTGTCGTTGTTGTTAGATTTCGCAACGGCTCCTCACATGCGGCCGCGTCGAGCTCCAACATGGCGCGCTGCAATGAGATGAGTTCATAATGGCGTCCTCATCCTCATCCACACCCACGCACACACACATGGTCGCTCGGGATTGCGGTGGGGCCGCGGTGACGCTCCGCAGGACCGACAGCTGGCGCCATGAGCGCGCGGACACCTTGGGAACGAGCCGTTAATTAACGAGCGAGGAAGAGAACGAGGCCGAGGCCGAGGGCGTGGCGTGGCGTGGGAGAGGCGCGGGTGCTGAATGCGCCTGGGGTGGAGGTTGCGCGTTGCTCGGGGTTACAAAAAATCCATTAGCGCTGCGGAAACCTCGCGAGTGCTCGGCTAATTGAAAAGCACGGATGTTTTCCCAAGTAACTCGAATAAATGGAGCTTGGGAGCGGGCGGGAGGACGGAATCGGAGAGGCGTCTCTGCCTCCTCGGCTTAGGGCGAGCGCGGTGTTGGTGGAGGGGTCGGCTCCATCATAAAAAGCGGTTTGATCGATGAAGCATTCAAATTGCCATCCAATCAATCCACACTCACACTCACGTCCGAGGCGGATCGAACGAAGGGCGGCATTTCGAAAAATACCCTACAAAAACAACGCAAAAAGAGGCTTCTTTTTGCAGCCACTTGCGTGCATCCCGATAGCGATTTGAGGCGAAAACAAACAGAGTCACATCCACATTCACTTCGCGTTCCCTTCGCCGAGGATGGGTAGACTTCGCTCCAACTCACTCCAATCTGGCCCTCGCTCGAACGCCATGGCAGACGGGAGCAGAGTGCGCAGAAGGCCAACAACAATGCGAACCACTATGGCTTCCGGTTCTCGGGGGTTGATGCAGCAGCGGCGGCGGAACAACAACAAAACGATTCGAATCGGACTCGCAGCAGTGGGAAAAACATCCCCGATCGGGGCAACAACAACGAGCGAACAACTATTTCTGCCAGTCGACGAAGCCGTTGTCGCCGCCGTGTTCTTCTCCTGCATGAGGAGTGATTGTTCTTGTTGTTGTGGAAATGTTCCGCCCCAGGCGGAAATAAGTTCCGTCGATCCCAGGGAAAGGTTTTCACTCACGAACAGAAGAGCAGCCATCTGTTCGCGAGCGAGTTTCCGAAATACCTTTCATGTTGCGGCGACTTGGAGCCTCTACATGGTGCGTGCCCGCAAGGGAGCTGGTGGATTCCCAATTACCTGCAACGAGAGAGAGGGAGAAAGAGGCATTTATTACAAAGTGTCTAGGAGCAGTGCAAAGGGTGGTGCAGCATTGTCGCCGCCGTCGACTACAGTGCCGAATTCGGGCAGTTAATTAAATTAACGGTCCGTTGGCACCTCGGATTCCTGAGAGCCGCTTTTTTGCAGCGCGCAGGACCAGCCGTCCATCATCCTCCCGACGCGGTGCAGTGACGAGGCCACGATCGCATACTTAATTATCGCAATTATCGCGAATTTACAAATTGATATGAAATTGATTAGCGCTGCAGCAGCGACAACGCCAGCACAAACAACAATAACGACTTATGCGAGCGATGGCAGCGCAGCCAGGCAGACGACGCCGAGAGGAGCGACAGGCAGCCTGAGATGTGGACAGACAGAAACGGGTTTTACCAGTTCTGGTCCGCGCGGGCAGTGCGAAGGGCCCGCGTGTGCTGCCATGTTGGGAATTCGCCGGCGAGGAGTCGACGCAAAAACGGAATTAAAAAACGGCCACCGCAGAATTTCAAATTGAAAATTAAGAAGTGAGTCCGCTCCCTGGCGAAGGGACCGCACCCGCTCTCTCGTAGCACGGCCCCTCTGCCTCTACTCTTCCATCGGGCCTCGTCCGAATCTGCGCAGGCCAACCTGGCTCCACGCACTCTCGGAATCTCGTCCGCACCCAGCTCAGACTGGCGGGACGGACGCGAGAGGAGCAAATTATGATAATTTCCCGGCTCGAATTCTTCGCGGCCAGAATTCGTTAAAATGCGCATTTATTGGCCGCCGGAGCGGGCGAGCGACTCCTGGAGCAGGGCGGGTGGCTGCACAGCGGGCTAATCAAAGTGCGGGCCGCGATGCGAAGAGTTAATTGCGCGTTGTGGAATGCTCCAGGTGTAAATTGCATTAGGGCGCTGCGGCTGCGCCCAGGCCGATGGATCTACCCGATGACGCACTCGTCGCTTTCGTCCACGACCACGTCCTTGTCCTCGCCATGCTCCGTCATCCGCCATCATTCATCGCTCGCGTCTTTATCGACTGCGGACGCGCGGACTCACATTGGAGGCAAATTTTTCAATTAAGCCATTAAGTCCTCAGTGCGCTCTCACGGTCCCTCTGCACATCGCGTTCTCCTCGGTCGACAGCGCTCCATCGCAGTCTTGATTAGTCCGTCGGTCGCGCGTTTGAGCACGTTGCATTTCGTAGTCGCCCCGCGAGTCGCGCGGAAGCGCTTCGGCCGTTCCGATGCTGATTGCCATGTTGTTGATGAGCTGCATCCTAGCTGAGGGTGGCGTTGCAAACTTTGATGTCGTTGACTGCGAGGGGTTGTATTCACCCTGTATGAAGTGAAGGCAATTCGGCGGAGGTCGAGAATGGTCACGGGCGTGCGTCCTGACCAGCACTGCATCGACTCGGACGAAAGAGTCGATGGAGGTCGTTTAAGAGCTCGGCTTATCGCGGCCTCGGCAACACCTGGCCCTCAGTGGCGCACGGGACCCTGGACGCATCTGTTGTTCGGTACATCTTGATAACAAGCTCCTCCAACACCCTTCCCAAGAGGTTCCCGCTCCTCGAGCACGTGTGCTGCCGAGAGCCAGCGAATGGCCGCAATTTGTACGACATCCTGGCTGGGACAGCAACGTCGCTCCCTCCACTCACCCCTCTCTCCACCAGAGATATTACGTGCGGAGATGTGGGCAACGAAAGGAGTCCTGTGAAGGAGGCTTTGTGGCTTAGAGACAAGCAAAGCAGATCGGTCCGAGAACGCGCGCCTGCGCACAGCCGCGGACATGAGGGCCGGCCGTGGCCAAGAGTTCCCCGCCGTGGCTGCTGTCGTCGGACACAGGGCCACATGACGTTAATGCAGTCGCTCACAATGGCGGGAATCGTCTTGGACAAGTCGCGCAGAGGGCGCGGAGTCGGAGCCGAAGTCGATGCGAGCCTTGCCTTAACAATGGCCCGAGCGACAGCCGGCCGGCACAAGCGAGTGGCCCGCTGACGGCCGAAACAATAGGGCCGAAGGGTGGCCAGGTGCGGAGAGGGGCGACGGCCGACCTCGAAAAGGAGCGAACATGCAGAACACTTCGCCCCGATACAGGGTGTGTCGTCGGGCGTTTCAGTCATAGTGCATTGCGCCATGGCTGGGATTGTGGATGGACCCCAAGACCCGAGGTCGGGACTCCGCGGGACTTTTTTTTCGTTCCCCTCAGACTCTCGGCGTCGACGGGGGCATCGTGGTTGGCATCACCCTATAACCACAGACTGGTACCGCAGCGGCAACCACAAGAAGCACAAAGCGTGCGACGTTGCAGCTCGCGGGCGGCCGCTGCCCTGTAGGGACGGTGCTGCCAGATCCGCGAACGGGACTTTCGCCAACCCTGAGAGAGAGATAGAGAGAGAGAGAGAGACTGGGTTGCTCGTGTACTTCGTTGTTCATGTCGCTGGTTCTGTTGTTGCCTTAATGTTGTTTTAATGATGACACGCGTTTTATTGTGCAATTTTTTATGCTTCATAAAAGCACTGCCACAATAACAAGAACAACAACTACAACAAATTAACATACAAGTGCACTTTAAGTCTTAATAAAGTCAACAAGTCAATGCTTCACTTGTTCGGGCAACAAATGAGGCCCGGCCCAGCGCCTGGGTTTCTTTTTTAATTCGTATTGTTTTTGTTGCTGGTATTGTTGCAGCGCCTCGATTCCCATATGTGCTGTTCTCGAAACTTGTCTCTTGCTTTCGTTGTTGTTGCTGTTGTCGCTTGAGTCTGGCGATCTGTCCGCAGATTAAGTTCGGTCGCACTCCTAATGTCGCCATTAACAAGTAGCGACTAAAGTAGCTACGACTCAATTAAGCACTTGCGGCCCCCTCGCCCGATCTTCCTCGCGCGCCTCTACTGGGCGTCGACCAGGTCGAGCTGAGCTTAAAATTTGGACGGATTCTCGGCGGTTTCCGATCAAAGCGGTCGGCGACTCAATTGCTGCACTCGCAGTTGTTGTTGTTAACTGAAATGCATTACCTGACTCACACGCTCACACATGTTCACACACGTACATCAGCGATTGTCGAGAAGCCTGTCGAAGCCCCGCGCCCTCTCTAGAGGTTCTGATCGAGGGATGCCGTCGCTCGATTTGAGAGACATTTGGGTCTCTTGTTGTTGCTGCTTCGCTTCAAGAAACTCCTTCAGTGCCCCTGCGACCCACCGGAGCCCCGCCCAGTAGGCTTCACGTGCACCACGCGACCACGAGCTCTTCGGGTCGAGCGACAGGGCGCCGAAAGGGACCTCGGTAATTGTCGGCGGCAGAGCGAACGATTTGCGCCTCGCCCAACGCCGCCCGCTCTTCGGCACCATCCCACGCCCCGACGTATCCCCTCGGAGGGCGCGGACTATTTTAGCTCCTGGTTATTACCGGGTATTTACGACGTGTCCGTGCCGGTGTCGGTATTGGTGTTGGTGTCAGTGGCGATGTGTGCTCAGATGTAAGCGGTGTGGTGTGTGTGTGTGGCTGTGGGTGCGTGCGAGTGTTGCCAACTGCATGTTATTAGCCGCATACAAGATTGAAGCATGATAAGATTCTATATATTTTACTCCGAATTCGCGCCTTTTGACGTTTGATTTTAGCCAATAACAGCCAACAACAACGACGGCACGGCAACGTATCGCAATAACAAGGACAACAACCCATACTGCGATAGAAATATAACAACAACAACAACAACAACAAACAAGAATAGGAACACAAGCGCAGAAAGAACTATGGGAACAACGGCAGCGGCCGCAGCACCGACGAAGTTACAAACGGCGGCCACGGCTACGTTTACAACGGGAGGCGCTGAGGTCGCGGCCGGGGCGGGAGCCGGGGTAGGAGGGCGCGAATCAACAACGAAAGCGCCAAAGAAACAACTCCGGCCACGGCGGCCAGTGTTGCGTGTCTGCATGCAATTTTAATGTATGCCAATGAAGCGTGTGCCCGCAGTGGCGGCAGGCGGGGGTGGGGGTCCAACGGCAACGGCCACCAGGAGATTGACGTCGTCGGGCGAAATAAACGCTGGAAACAGTTTTGTAGAAATTTCTGGCGTTTTATTTAATATCGCTCTCAGCATTAGCATAGGCGTTAGCAGGGGCGTGCGAGTGAGCCCAGGAGAGCGCCTGGGGAGGGGCGCGGTTCCGGGACTACGTTTGCGCCGGGGAAAGGGGACGAGGTGCTGCCTGAGCTGTGGCGCGAGGACGAGGAAGACTGCGCGATCCAAAGGGCCCTGACAGCCCGCCGACTGCTGCAAGCGGCGCTGTTTGCTTTTCATTAAACCCTCCGAATTATGATGTCTTCTGCGGCTCCACCTTCCCAGACTCTGCGCCCTCCTCCTCAGCGCCGCGGCGGGACGGCGGCGCATGTGTGGACAGCGTCGCAGCCTCAATTGCTTCTATTTGCATAAAGGATTTTGCAGCAGGACAGCGACGACAAATGCGCCTGCGACGCGGGGCGAGCCAAGAGCCCGGGATCCAGCTGCCGATGGCGCGAAGGTTCCTCGTTTGTTTGCTCCTCAGTGAATGTGTGGCTGTCGGTCCGTCGGTCCGTCCGTCGGTCCGAGTAGTTGTTTGCTCAGCCAGCAGCTCGTTACACGCGGTGACATTCTCAACGTGGCCCGGAGTCCGCGATCATCAGTGCGCTCGCCACGGGGGACCTCGGCCAAATCCGCGTCCCTCTCCATCGCCCCCGCACCACCGCGTCCCGCCCACTGCGCCAGCGGGCAATGCTAGTAGTAATGATAATGTGATTGCAGTGGTAATTGATACAAATGCCCCGGAATGGGCTACAAATGCGAAGCGTTTTTGCCTCGCTGTTGCACCTGTTTGCGGGACGCTTGGCGGCGCATCGCTTAACACCTAGAGCTCCACTGGTGGATGCCGCACGCAAGCTGCACGACTTCGCGGCTTCGATCACTCACTCCTCTTCGCCCGGCTGAGGTCCGGGCCCGAGTATGCACTTGAGGAGTTCTGCTGAATATTTATGACGCAGAAGGCTGCCTGCATGAGTTTCTGCGCGGACTCCCCTAAATTGCAAATTTATTTATTGGCTCGGAGAGGTCGCGGCGCCTGCAGTTCGCAAAGAGTTGGTCTACAGTTAAGCCTGAAGTCGACGTGGACTCCGGACCTATCGGCAGTTCGGGCTCTTCGTCGTCACTCGGTGTCTGTGTAAGAGTCTTTGCCCCTTTAATCTGGTGATCACAAACCAAGTCTAACCTAATAGCACCGCACAGAGCGACGGAGTGGTCCCGAATCAGCCGAGGTGAATTCATTATCGCCGCGCGGGACTCGGGCAGAGCCGCCCTCGAGCCAACAAAGCCGGCGAGCCAACGTCGAGCGTAGTGGCGGCGTCGAGCCTCGGAAGGCTTCATAAATTAGGGGCCCGACGACACATGGAAGCGAGATAAATTAGCGTGAGAGCTTTCGGGCTCCAGTTGTCGATGCTGCGATGCTGTCGCTTCTGCCGTTGCTCAGGGCGGCGGCTTAGCTGAGAGGGGCGAGCGGAGATCTCAGATCTCGACGGACGGCTGTCGGAAGGCGCGGTCGCATTCTGTGGGTCTGAGATGGACCGAGATGGCCGCGACGGCGGTGAAAGTGCTCGGGACGAAGGGGTCCTGCTGGCCTTGGCAATGAGTCCTCGTCTTCGGCCTCGCCCTCGCCCTCGTCCATCGTCCGCAAACTCGCGACCCACGTGGCTGGCGAACAGATGCTGCGAGCAGTTTATGCAAATTGCACTCGTACACATGCACATGAACATGCACATACGCACACACGAGGGTGTTGTTGTTGTTGGCATGTTTTTGTTGTTGTCGTTGTTGCTGCTGTATAACGACGCGCGACGTTTCGCAATTAATTTCAATGATTTTTATCGAAATTAAACGCCATCGATTGAACTGATTAATAATTAATTCATTTTTATTCACCGCCGTCGTTCTCGTTGTCTTTTTGTTGCCTTGTTCGTTGTTGTTATTGTTATTGTGATTGTTTCTGTTTTCGTTTTTGCTTCTGTTGTCGACAACACGCAAAATCCATGGGAAACTTGAAAAACAATCGCTTTCGCAAAGCTCACTCATTAATTGTCGCGCAGCGGGCGAAGTTTTGCGCGAAATCCGTCGATGGCTGGACTGCGTTGGCAACACCAACAACAAGGGCAACGTCGCAGCCAACCACATCAATATCAGCGATCCGAAATGGCGGGAACAACTGCAACAACGCCACCATCAGCTCAGCAATGGCATCAAATGCGACTCAATTGAAATGCATCCCGAGAGGAAAGACAGAGACGAGGAGTGCGAAGCAGCCAACCAGCAGGGAGCGAGCGAGGGGCGAGAGGCGGCTGCGATGACGTCTAAATTGCTCGCCTAGTCAATTACAGCCGAGGCGAGCAGCAGCGGCAGCGGCTGCAACAGCCACAAGAACAAAGCTCATCGGTGCATTTATTATGGAACTGTAAGCTGTGGCTGTCACCGTTCGTGTTGTTGTTGTTGTTCTCGCCGTTTGGTTGTTGCAGTTGTCGTTGTTGGCCAGATCAGGGTATCTCACATATGCATCGGCTTTTTCTCTTCTCGCTGCGATATTTATTTAGAGATTAGCTGTGACAGGTGACAATGACAGCTTTATTTTAATTCAATTAAAATCGGAGCCTACGTGTTGACAACAATAACACCAGCAACAACAACACTCGATGACGATGACGACGACGACAATAAGAACAGCACATCGAACAAATTGTCAGCCTCAACTGGGAGCTCGCAACAGTTGCACGTGGCTCCGCCGCCTCCCCTCGCTCGCCTTCCGCCGCTCGGAGGCACCGAGGATCCCTCGACTCGCGCATCGCGGTTCATGTTGTTGATTCATTTCGGGTCGGGTCTAGGAGTCGGGTCCAGGTCGGGACTCGACCTGTCCTCGGCCCAGAAAGGCCAACTTAGTCAGGGAGTTTCGCGGACAATGGAATAAGCGTAAGAGACAAGAAGTAAACGAATCTGCAAGCGATATGCAAGGAGGGTGTCAGTCAGGTGTCAGGCGCCGTCCGGACAGCTGTGCCCGACACCCAGGCAGTCACTCGCCCATACTCACACTAGCACGCTCTCGCACGAGCGCTTAAAAGCTCGCATATTGAAAATGTTGCTGCTGTCATTGCTGCTGCTGCTGCTGCAGCTGCTGTGGCTGTGGCTGCTGCGGCTGATGTTCATGAACTAATATCAAGTGCTGCTGCTCGTCTCGCACTTCTCCCCCAGGCGAGGCAGCAGAAGACGAAGGCACACGGCTCGTGCTAGCGGGCGCAGGGTGGGAGGGGGTTGCGAAACGGTATCTCGTCGTACGTCGTGTAGCTGCAACGTGTAACTGCATCCGTCAGTTTTCTATTTCGGTTTCAATTTCAGTCAGATTACAACAACGCCAACAGTAACAACATCTAACACAGCAGCAGGCCCGGAGCAGCGACAAAAAGCGATTCTCTATGGAAATTTATTCATAGAACGAGGAGCGCTGCTGCCGTCACCTCCAGCGCTGGATTCGCCGTCGCCGTCGCCGTCGCCGTTGCAGTCGTCGTCGGCGTTATGACCGTCGCGTCCCTGCTGTGCGCCGCAATACCTCAAATTGGTGCGAGGCCGCTTCCTGTCCCGGCTCCGGCTCCGGTCGCGGCCGAGCCCCCGGACCTACGGGCCCCACTCAACCGAGCCGTCCTGCCTCAACCTGAGCCCGGGTCGCCGGCTGGAGTTTTCGGTCGCAGCTCTGCTGGTTGTTGTTGTCGTTGAGGCTCTGGCCGACGTTGCCAACCTCGACCCCGACGTCTGTTTGGCTGCACCATTGTTGGCCCCAGTGAAGGCCGGGCGAGCTACGACTGCGCTTGGCCTGTGAATCGGCCACCCTTAGCAGCTCCTTCGGGGACTCACTGGGAGGGCGGATGGCGCTGGCAGGAGCGAGCGACGTCCGATCGACGGTTGCTCGGGCTGCGGAAGCGCTCGATCGAGATGATCGGCGATCGGCGATCGGCGGCGATGTCGACACGATTCCGCGCACGATTGCGCTGTTGTCGCCTCTAATGGGTTTCACGCCGCCGGGAGCAGCGGAAGCCCCCATCGACGAGATCGCAACTGATGCCGTTAAGTGGAGTTCTCCAGTCAGTTGGAACGGCCTCAGCAGCAACAGCGCAACAGCGCAAGAGCGTAGGAACAACAAGAACAACCGAGAACAGATGTTAAATTCACGCTAAACTAATTCGAGAGAATTTAATTCTCCTCTTTTGTAGATTTTTGTAAGTTATTTGATTATTTTTGCATTTTTAACGAATTTAATTAATATTTATATAATTATTGCTGTTGTTGATGTTGTTGTTATTGTTACTGTTATTGCTGCTGCCGCTGAACAAATGCCTAACACGATCGTTGGCAGCAGCGGCAGCGACCGCGTCAATGGGTGCATGAACAACAACAACCACATCGTATAAATAAATATGAAAAAATGGATGTCGGAGCGAATGCGAGAAGAAAAAATGTCGGCGAAAAGCCTGGAAATGATTAATGAAGGCAGCCCACCAGGGTGAACAAGGTGGGGGGGGGGGGGTGGATGGGTAAGGTTTGGCGCGTTCGCATGTGTGTGTGGCGTGAGAGGAGTGTGAGCGTGTGTGCATTGCGGCCAAAGCTCACTTGTTGTTCCCGCTGCTGTTGTTCTGCACGTGTGTTGTTGGTTCATGCTGCTGCACATGCAAATCCCCTCGTCGTCTAATTAGTCTTCTGGTTAGACCAACCAACCCCCTCCTCCCTCCCCCCTCAGCCCATCCACAGTCCCCCTCCACAGCCTTCACCGCCTTGCATTTCATTTTACTTCACTTCACTGTATTCCCACTCAATGCTTTGTTTACTTTTCGCTCATCGTATGCAGATCGTTTTGTGCCACATTGTTGCTTTCGCCGCTGCTGTTGTGTTCTTTGGCTGCAACTGCATGTTTTATGCGCGAATTATTGACCCACGATTTGTAGTTGCGAACTAATTTGTTGCTCGTTGTCGGCCGGAATGATTTATGGGTCACGTTAATGTTCGAGTCGCAATTATTATGAGGTAATTACTCGCTCGCAGCGACCGACTAAGTAGTTGATTGATTAATTGATCTGGGAGGAGCGGCCGGCCACGTCGGGCCCGACTCGACTTGGTTCCGCCCCGTGGATGCAGCCGGCCGGGGCAGAGGGGAGGCGCCCACCCGCCGGCGAGGGCTGGAGGAGCTGAGTGGCTGACGACGTACCTGGTTTGCGGGGGCTGCTGCTGCTTCTGCTGCTGCTGCTGTCGATCGCCGCCAAGTACGAAAATATATATGATCTGGAGTCCTCGGGGCCTCCCACTTACGCACTAATATCTACAAGTTGTTGTTGCTACAAATATCACAATGCCGCGGTCGACTTCGAACCGCAGCAAGTCCTCGACGGGGGCGGACGCACAGTACGCACGGGTCCGGCTCCGGCCCCGCTGGCGGCACTCGGAGGTCCTGCGAGTGCTACTCGGAAGGAGCCTCGCGGTGCTCCTCTCTGGGGTCCTGCGGTCGGGGGGGCGTCGCGCGCCTCGGGCGTCTGCGAGGCCTCCGGCTCTTCGAATGTGGCGAACAAAAGCGGAACAAAAGCGAAACCAAAACAGCGGTCCTTGTCCGCGAGGCTGTCGCGCGGGCGTCGCGGGGCGGGCCGAGCGAGGGGGCGAGGCGCAAACGCAGATAGTTCGGGTGTCGGCGCGAAGCTCTTCGTTTCCTACCCATAAACGAGGATTTCCGCACTGCTCTGCCGTGGCTCCGACTGGGGGGCCGCTGCGGTCGTCGGCTGACGCGGGCGGTCGATGTGAGCGGTGGGAGCGGCTGCGGTCGCGGTCGGGTCGCGGCCGGCGTCGCGCGCCTATCAGTCGCTATCAGCAGCCGCGGGGGGCCGTCGCTGGGGTTGTCGAGGCGGTGGAGGCTGTCGCTGGAGCGCGCCGCATATTGTGGCGAAATTCGAGCGCCCTCGGCCCCGTCGCGCCGTCCGCTCTCGGTGGGCGAGGAGTTCAGCGCCGAAAGTTCAATGTTGTCGCTGATAAGCCGGCGACTGTTGCTGTTCGCGGTCGCAGTCGCTGTCGCTGTTGCTGTGGCTCTCGCTCTGATTGTCTTCGGCTCGGACAGCGCCGCTCGCGTATCCGTGGAATGTGCGAGTCGTCTTCGCGAACGCTCCACTCCTCGGCGCACCTCGGCGCCTCGGCTCTCTCTGTCCTGCTGTTCGAGCACTTTCACTCCCGTTGGCGCGCGTCACGCGATCTCAGACTTTCTGCGGGTTTTCCATGTCATTTCGCCGAGTCCTTTCGGGATCCTGCTCACGCGGCGTCCGCCAACAAGTTGGCGACAACCCGGCCGTCCACGAAGACTCGCGCAATCGGGGCTGCGACGTGCGGGCGCGGAACGCAGGGTCTCGTAGCAGCGAACGTAGGCACAAGGGACACTCGCGCGCGAAGTAGTAGTAGTAGTAGTAGTAGTCGGAGGGACGAGGAAACGACCAAGAAGACACGCGGCTCTCAGACACCAAGACGCTCAGACGCACGTTCGAACAGACGGACGCGACAACACGTCTATTTTGCACGTTCCTTCAAAAACAACTAACGCCAGCGCCGACGACGCGGCCACGACGACCCGTCGCAACATTCCAATAAATCTATTTCGCATGTTGCCGCCGCACCGCAACACGACGAGTGCTGCCGACGGCGGCTGGAAGCGCTGATGAATGGTCGCCGAGTCTAGTTGGAAGCCGCGGGTTGCGCGACATGTTGCCGGCTCTCGCTTGGAAATGTTGCAGCGAGCTACCCTCGCAGTGCAGCAGCGGCGGGCCGAGCTCTCGCTCGCCATTCGTCACTCGTCGTTCGTCGTTCGTTGTCGGCGCTGTGGTGAGTCGCCATTGAAAACGAAAACAACTGGAAATGTTGCCTGGAAGCGACGGTCGGCTGTTGTGTGTTGCTGTGCGATGTTGCTGGTCGTTGTTCCCAGGGCTTTGCCGAAATTCGTTGGCTGCTCGGAGTTCCTCGGTTCACTTTCGCTCGCCCATTCGGTCCTCCAGCCGTCCGTCGACATCCCCCATAGTCCATGTCCTGGCCCTCGTCAGCTCTCCGTCTCCGTTGGGAAGTTATTTTTGCATGGATTTGTGTTGGTGGTCGTTGTTGTAATTTTCATTAGCACGTGCACACGTCTCTCAGGACGTCGCAGGACACGCCACGCTCGCTCCTGCCCTGGCCCCCGCTCTTTTCTCTCTCCTCCCACAGCCACTGAAACCGACGCTTTCTCCATCCCTCCGCCCGAACGCCCTCCGACCGAGTTCTTCTTGTGCCATTGCTGCATTCGTCCGTCAGTCCTTGCTCCTTGCTCCTTGCCATTCATGTTGTTGCAGTAGTCGTTGTTGCTGCGCTGTTATGGCCACGTCTCGCTCATTACTTATTTATGACGCGAAAGAGCGCGCGACTCGAAAGTCGTCGGGCGGCGGTCGTCGGTTGGTGAAAATTTGATTTGTTTGCCTTCGAATTGAATTTAATGCGCGGAAGGGTGACGCGGCGGCGAGGGCCTGGGCGACGGGCTCGGGGACGCGTCCTCCGGCGCAGGCAAATAGTTCCCGCTATTGTTCGCAGCCATAGCCGTTTATGCGCGTTATCCCGGCGTCATCCGCGCATAATCCCGCTCCCTCTGCGAGCGCCGATGATTCAATTAAAGCCGGGCAGGCGGCAGCAGGAGCGCCGCGAGTGCCTGGGTGGCGGGAACCCTTCCCCAGTCTCCCGCTGCTCGCGGGTTCTCACAGCCGCTCTCGAGGACCTAGGCCTCCGCAGCCAAGGAGTCCGGCCGCCTGGGTCTGGGCGCTGTGAATGCCTTCCGTGTCCACGCACTCCAGGCCTTGCGTCAGAAGCGCCCGCCCCTGCCGTCGTCCTTCGACGAATGGCGACTCGGTCCACTCGCGGCCTCCCGCTCCCGAACGGGTTTTTCCATCCCGTCGTCCTGTCGAGAGGACGAGTACGGTTCGGCGTTTTTTCGTTCATTAAGTTTCATCGTTGGCAGACAGCGGCGATGGCCATGGTGACTGCTTCGCCTGCTGCTGGTCCTCGCCACTTGAAGCCGCACATGAGGAAACAACAACAAACGCGGAATGAAAACAAATATTAAAATTCAAAATCGAAAGTGAAGAGCGTGAAGCGCGGCCACGGCCAGCGAGGCCGGAGGACTTCATTAAGATGCGCGGGGCGGGTGCGGAGGGGCGGGGAAGGGAGGTTGGGAACTCGTTTGCATTCATGCGTGCGGCAGAGGTTGTTCAAACCTCGGAGCCGGCTCGATTTCCACGCGTGAAGCAATAAATATTCGAGCCCAGGTTCGGGGCCTTGACGTCTCAATTCGTCGACAGGAACTTTCGGGCACCGCGGCACCTCCTCAGGAACTCGCACTCGCGCTCGCGCTCTCGCTTTCACTCTCTCTCCCTCCCCGCGGGCTGCCCAATAGCGAGGGGTTCTAATTGATTTAATTTGGCATCTGCTTGAAGCACTCGGCCTCCATTAGCCGCTGCTGCCATCGAGCGAGTCCTGCCGAGTGTTGGGGCCGGCATGGTGCCTGGTTCTCTGGCCCTGACTGATGCAAAATCATTTCAATTTGCGCGACGCCTCGCACTCTCTCGCACTTCCGACCCTGTGGGCGCAAAACTGCCTCCCGACGACACCGGAATCGCCAAAGGAGTGGCGTCGTTTTCGGCGAGTTGTCGAACCGGCAGAGCCAGGAACGGAGACCGAGGCAGAGCACACGCATGTTCGCCCGTCCTTCGCAAGTCCTGTGAGGTGCGTGTGTGTGTGGCGAACATTTCGAATTAGAGCTTCCAGAATCAAGCCGAGTAGAGCAGAGGAGAGCAGAGCAGAGCAGAGCAGAGTCCGAGAGCCTGGGCCCGCATCCGCAGCGCATTCCGGTCGCATATGAGTATCGAGCGCAGGCCATAAATCAAAATGGCCGGACGGACAGACGGACGGCCGGATGGTCGAGGCTGCCGGGCCTTGGGCAGAGGGCGGAGAGCGCAGGAGACGCCGAGAACGGAGGCAACCGACGGATGGATGGATAGGCAGGCAGCCCTGCCGCCGAGCCCGGGAACGCCGTCGAAAAAGGGCCGATGCTGCGGGCCGGTTGCGCGCTGGAAGGGAGGGTTGGCAGGGAGCGAGGACGCGGCAACATGGCTGTACGGCGAGCGAACAAATGAAATGACGACGGCTGACTGCCTGTCAGAGGAACAAACATGGGCGCTCAGCGGAGCGCGGGCGGGGAGGCGAAGGGACGGCGAGGCAAAAAGGGGCGACGCAGAAGTGTGAGGGCGCAGCAGAGGAATCCGGCCGCCGTGATCAACGCCGTCGTCCTGCACCGGACATGGGCAGGGCGGTCGGAGGCAGACGAGACCGACCCACCGTTGTCGTTGTCGTCATCGTCCACTTCGATTTTTGGAAATCTCGCACTTTTTCTGCTGGACACCCTCGGAGGCGAGCGCGGTCCATCGGCGCGAGTGAAAATTGAAATGTCCCGGCACAGAGGAAGGCTTTCCGCGTTCGAGTCCGCCCGGCCCCGTGTCCTGCGGGCCGCGTCGACCAGCATCGACAGGAGCGGAGCGAGTCCCCGGAGCCCTCGGTCTTCTGTCCCCGCTAGACGCACAACGACCTGCTTAGCTGCTGCTCTAGACAGCGCCTCCGCCTGCGCTGCCACCGATGCCGTCCGGCCAAGGGGTCTCGGGGCCACGTGACACGCGCCCGGCGCCGTCACAGCCACCCCAGACGATGACTGATGGCGCCTGTCACGCTGGCGCAGCTCTCCGGAAGAGCAGAAGAAGTGTCTAAACGTCGCGTCACTCACTCGCCGCCCCCGTCCCAGCCCCCACCACCGATCCCGTCGCCGTCACCGCGCCCCAACGAATCCCCTCCTGGTGCGTATCCAGGGGCGTCAATCAAGTATTCTTCGTGTCGTCCTCTTCTGATTTTTGCTCTCGCCTCGAGCGAGTTTTGAAGTTCAGCCAGTCGCGCGGGGTTAGGGCCGAAGGTGGGGTGGGTGCTTTTGGCAGCTCGTTCGTTTATCTGCCTTCAGCTCCGCCGCCGCCGCCGCCGCTGCCTCCGCCGCTGCCTCCGCCGCCACGCGAACAACAACGAGTCGAGAGCGGCGGCAACCGGCCCGAAAACGTCAGCGCATGCAAAATGTCGTCCTTGTGTCAGCGGCGGATGTGTCAAAATTTAGAACATGTCGCAATGAGTGGCGACAGGCCGGGACCTCGCCGCCCACTGGAGGCGAGTCGGGCGCGATGAATGAAAAGTTTTCAAGCGGACCTGTAAGCGCGCGGAAGCTCGGCGGATGGATGGACGGGGCGGAAAGGCGGACAGGCAGAAGGAAGGAAGAACGGAAGGAAGAGTCACAGGAGGACAGCAGAGCGGGGACGCCTGTGAGCGGAGACACCCGCCTGAGTTTAATATTCATAAACATCCTCCTCCTCATAAGCGTCCTCCGACTCGCATACAGGAACCCGTGTGCGCGGACGTGTCTCTCTCTGTCCGCCCTTCGTCCTTCCGATCCGCAAGCCGCCGCTGACAGTGCGTCGCCCGAGTTCCAAGTCGGCCGAGGCTTCATCGCGGCTGCTTGGCGACAGGGGAGGAAAGGGGATGAACCGGAACCGGAGGGCCCAGAAAGCGGACTTTTAATTTCCACCACTTCGAGCTCCCCTCGACTTGGTTCAGTCTCGGGTTCGGGCACTGCTCGCTCCCTTCCTCCCGCTCCTTTGCGTTCGCGCTTCCCCTTCGCTGCGTCCGTGAAATCGGAATCACTCAACTCGAAAGCAACGAAATATTTTCGTAATTTTTTATCCGTTTTTATATTTATTTATTTGTTTGTTTGTTTCGAGACCGCTTCCCCTGCGGAGAAACTCAGCGCCGCTCTTCGCAACCCCTCCTCCTGCCGGACCGGGCCGAGCGGTGCGTAAATCGTGGACCCCCAGTTTGGAGGTAATGAAGTTTTACCAAAGAAAATTTCACGCGCCGCTGCCCCTGTTATTCTATTATTCTCTCTGCTCCTATTTCATAGCCGTCGAGCCGGTTGCGCTTCGCGGCGAATGGGAGCAGCGCGTCGCGGTAGGAGGCAGTCGCAGCGACCGCCTTCGGTCGACCTGATCCGACTCGGTGGCCAACTCGACCGGTACCGTGCCCCGTAACCTGGGACCAATCGACAGGGCCAGCGCCCCACTGTGTCCCGCTGGGTAGGCGCCTCGTGCAGTGGGAGCCTCGCCCAGCAAGCCCGTTTCCACTGGTTCATTACCTGCAACTCGAGGTTTGCAGAAAACATCTGACAACATTGAGAATAACAGCAACGAACAAATCTGGCGAGGCCCTCAAAAATTCGTCACACGTCCAGGGGAGTAAATTGAATTAAAGGCATTACACTTTGCGCAAAGTGCCTGCTTCCCGCTTCCCACTTCCCGCTCCCCACAACCTCCCGCCATTAACAATTTCTAATTGAAGGCACGCTCGCCGAATGATTTCCCCTCAAAACTTGTCGGCGCAAATTCCTGAAGGATTCGCCCCGCCGTGGAGGGCGACAGGGGCAGCAACACGAGCGTTATTAACGCCATTAACGCACACCGCCACACACACGAAGGCGGACGAAAGAGGAACGAAGTTGCTGAAAGTTGGCAGCAGCTTCCGTGAGCAGAAGGGGCGGGCGGGGCAGAAGTAATTTCGGAGATGACAACAGCGTCAGCCGCATACAAATGTCGATGGCTACGACGACGATTGGCGGGTGGCTGCGCCGGCGGGGTGGGGCGAGTCGGGGGCGAAAGTTGGCTTGCGTCCTGAAGCGACTGCTGCCTCTGCTGCCGTTGGTGTTGTTGCGTCGTTGTTGTCGCCCCCAGATCCCCACACACATCCACGACTCCTTCTAGAGGCAACAATATTTTTCAATTAGAAGTCGCTCGGCTGAAAATAATTCGATTATTTGCACTCGGACGGATGCCGGGCCGGGAGTCGCGGCCCAACCCGCTCGAGGCTTGCGGACGAGGTCTGAGCAGTTTAGGGCGGAAGGAAACGCGCCGTCCGGCCGAGTTGTTTAGAAATGGCGGCCCGACTGCGAGGGCGACATCGACGTCGACGATTCGAGCTCGTCCAAGCAGAACCTGCGGAGACTCGTCCCTGCACAGGCCGCTCCACACATGATGGTCGCTGCGTGGGGCGGGTAATTGAAAGGACGCTTTCGTCGCCGCCCAGCGCGATGATGGATCAGGTCTGGGCAATGCAGTCCTTAATCGCCAGACCTGCGCGCGACTTCCTCGTATTTCTTCCACATCCAATTCCATCCCACTCTCCGCTCTCGCTCTGCCTCCCTCTCTATAAAATCCTCAGCCATTTCCATCGTACTCGGGTCCTCCGTTTCATGTCACCGCCGACCCTTCTTATGCCCTGCTTCTGCGTCTTTTCGTTGACGTCTTCATCGGGCGCTCATTTTTACAACGCCGTCCGTCCAAACGCCCGTCTGTCTGTCTGCCTGTCTGTCCGCTGGTCTGATTGCGTTCCGCTCGCACTCAATAAAGGGAATTTATGTACTTCTGGCGCGATCACTGCTGGGTCAGGTGCATTCGTTGCCCGGCCGCTGAGCCGACCTGTTACAATTGTCTCGTGTTAGTGTTGTTGTTGTTGGTTTTATTGGCCGATGGATCGGTTGGCGTTGTTATTGCTGTCGCCGTTGTTCGATATTTCATTCCTTGCGGTGTAGATGGCATTGTCGCTGTTGTTGTAGTTGTCATCGATGTCGTGGCCCCGTGCGTCGGTCATTCGTTATTCGTGGGCATCAGTGCGCAGTGCGTGTTGCCGGGAGTCGCCTCGGCGCAGACGCCGTATCCTCCGGCCTGCGTCCGCGCCGCCGAGAGTCCCTGGCCGTGGCGGGTCGTGTCCGTCGGTTTCGGAACTGGTTTCGCGCCTACGCGCCGCTGCTGCAGCGCTGGCGGACCGACCGGTGGCTGCCGCCGCCGCGTGGGTCTCGCTGTGACGCAACATGTGGCTGGACAGTGACATCTTTTTTGTGCACGGCTCCCGGAGGCACCGCCGCCAGGCCCCCCCTCCCCTCTGCACGGCCCGAGTGACACGAGCAACTAATTGCACTCGTCGGCCACCCTGAGAGGTGTTAATTTAGTGCCGGGGGCTCGGGCAGGACTCGGGCCGCGGCGCTCTCCCTTCCGCGGCCCAGTTCGGTGCAGCTCGGGAGGGCGACCGTGGCAGCGGCAGAGGCAGCGAAACGCGCCAACAATGATGGAAATTGCTGCGCAACCCGTCATTACGCCGGAGTCCCAGGACCGGTCGAGGAGCGTCGTCGGCAGCGTCTTCGCCGGACGCGGACGCCGACCCGTCGCAGCGCTTGAAAGGTGCAATTTGCTTGATTTATCGCCGTTATTAAATGCCGGCTCTCAGTGTTGGAGGAGGGGCGCGGCGCTGGCAGAGACGAAAAACTAACCTCGAACTAACGTGGCCGCGCCAGGGCCGAGCAATGCGAGGCCTCCAGCTGTCGAACGAATTTCAGAGCGGGCGGGTCGAGACGTGGACGAAGTCGAGAACCGAATCCGAAACCAAAACCCAAAGCGAACCGAACAAACCACACGAGAGTCCGAGGGAAGCGAGGCCGACAACGATAACAACAACATATGCAGAAGTTCACACGATAATTTTGGCGTTCTCAAGGCGGAGCCGGCGTCGTTTCGTCGTCGGTTGGTGGCGCGGAAGTCGTCTCGCAGACAAGGCGAGGCGGGGCGAGTGAGTTGCGAGCTCTCATGCGGTCGGAGCCCGCTCCACCCTCCCACAGGGCTCCATTGGGACGTGGATTGCGCCAGCTCCGGTGCCGAAGGACGAGGCTAGGTGTCGCGCGGCGGCGTTAAGACACCATCGGCTGGAAAACAGACCGCGCCAAGGAGCGTCTGGCCCCGCTCCGTCCACCCGAATTACCACATCAGCGTCAATTACGCATCGGGGCAGCCACCGGCCTGGGGCGCACGGCGCACTCCAATCGCGCCGTTCGATCTGTCGGAAAAGCCCGCGACTCCACGAAAATTAGCGAAACAATCGACGACCGACAACGGCGACTGATGTGGCAACGCCGGTGGTGCTGCCACGTCGCGGCGCGACGTTCACGGACTCGCGCATTAGACACGAACATGGCACGGATCCGGGCCCGGCTAGCGATCGGGCTGGGATCGATCGATCGCTCGATCGCTCGATTGGGATCTCGTTCGATATTTGTATCCACTTTGTTGTTGTGGGTTTGAGCTGTTTTGTTTCTGTTGCTGTTTTCGCTTTCGTCTTGGCTGAACCGAAAATTCCCCAACAACAACTGCCAGCACAGCCAACTAATCGCCGTATGCAGCTCTGGCTGACCATCGGAGATCATAGACAGCAGATACGTCGCAGTGGATGGGGCTGCAGGGGCGTCGGGTCGCGGGGGGCAGTCGGCGAGGGGCGGTCGGCGATGGACGTATGTGTGCGCCGTCGGCTCGTCGGGCCGGCCGTGGCGTCCAATCGTCCGGCTCGACACGGAGACGGAGATGGAGCCGCTCCAGCGCTGGTTCGTTGGCTCGTTCGCTCGCATTTTGATTGATTTTAAATGATTATGGCTGACATTGATTTATGTAGGCCCCATGCTATACTGGGCCAAGATGGCGCGCTCCACGGCCGGCTGCCAGTCCGCCGATCGACGGTCCGACAGGCCGACCCTCCGACTGACCGACCGGCTGGACGTCGAGTGCCCGATTGGCCGCCTCGGACTGCGGAATTAGATTCACACGCACCTCGAGCCCGGTGTCCCTTCGGTCCGAGGCTTAGACGTGGCTCAAAGCCTCTCCACGCCATGCCACGCCACGCCATGGCCACTGCGTATTCAGCCAGCTCCGGTGCGGAGTGTATGCCGGGCACGTTCTTGACCTAATCTATGTAAGGACGCCCACCAAATTGCCCTCAAGCTGTGCGCCCTGCGTCGCATGTGTGTTTGGCATCGATTGGCGTCTTTTATTTCGGCCAACTGCGGATCGGGCCAATTCGAAATCGACTTAATTATTAGGGTCGAGTGAGCCCGCGGCCTGAGGCCGTTTTCACTGAAATTCAAATGAACCCCTGTATACTGCTACCCTTTCCCGCGACCGTGGCCAGACTCCAGCCCGACCACGGCGGGCCCGATTCCGAATTCGACTCCTTCGTGACTGCATTCGCCACGCGAAGCCATATAATTAGTCAGAAACTAGGCTGGCTGGAGACGCAACTGGAGCCACAGCCCCAGTGACGAGGACAGCGCGGCGACACCGGGCGGCGGCCCCTTCCGGCCTCTGGATTAATGGGCCTGATTTGAATGCGACAAAAATGTGCGTGCGTCCCGCTGCCGCCGACGCCGCCACGGTCGCCATCTCTCCGCACACGCACACGCACATGCACACGCACGCGCAAATATTACTTATGTGCATGTGCGCCAGGTGAACTGCTCAGTTTTCACTCGAATCCGCGCCTCGATTAATCGACGGCCTGTGTTGGTCGCGGCCATGGCCCAGGGAAGGGAGGAGAGGAGGGCGGCCGAGTGCCTGGGAATGGTCGGGTCCTCGTCCAGGTGTCGCACTTCGATCGGGAACCGGGGCCGCTGAGCTATTTCGGGGTCCGCGAGCGATGGCGGACCGCACACCGCAGTGTATCCGCTGTTTGTTGTTGTTGATGAACCTGCGAAAACATCGCAGAAGCCATCGAGTAAACAAAGAACTGGCAGCACGGCAAGGGCGGGGGCGAAACGAGGAATTCTCCCGCGATGTAGGCGAGCCCCAGCGCGGGCCGCCCGCTTGAGGCCCGGACGACTCTAGTTTATGACATGACACTTGGCTTGACAGTCCTTGTGCTATCTATCCGCGGCTGGGCGTCAAGGTGGGCGTCCGACAAAGCCTCGCGAAGCCGTTTCGAAACTAAGAAAATATCTGCCCGACGTGCATACATATCTTCGCATAGACATGACATCTTTATGCCCCGTCCCGACCATAAACTTTGATATTTTCGGAGACGAGAACGAGGCGAGCGAGAGGCCCCGAAATACGTGGAAATACGGGGGAAATAGCAGCACTAGTGCGGCAACATCGTCAGAGCAACAACAACCACAGCAGCGGCAACAAAAGCGATCGGAAACACAGTGGAAACTAAAAGCGACGCGCCGATTGATTTATGGGCTCGAATTGAGGACTGCATTTGGATTGGGTTGGCTTCCAGGGCGTTGATTGCGCGAGTTCCGTGCCGCGTCCCCGGTCCCGGGGCCAGTCCCTTGCCCGGGCCGTTCCAGTTGCCCGATCTGCTCCGTAACTCGAAGAGGGAGCGAAGTGGCGTCTGCGCCTCCACTCAGTCACTCACTCATAACAGGGGGTGCGGGCTCGCTCTGAATATTCATTCCTGGGGTCGTCTTTGAAGGCGGCGCGGTGCGACGCAGCTGTTGTGCGGCCTCGCTCTTTGTGCGGCTGAGCGGCTGAGTCAGAGCGGCCGCTGAGCTCTCATCGCGCGGCGGATCCCAGACGGCCGCCACCGCGACCGCGCCATCTGGGAGCAAGTGTCTGGCCACGTCCGCTGCTCTGGCCATAGCCTGCACCGCGCGCTTGCCCTATCGCTCGGAGGAGGGACTTCCGCGGTCCCAGGTTGCGGTCGGTGTGCGTTTCACGAGCTCGTAAAGTGTTCATTGTTCTCGGGCCGCGCTCCTCCGCTCCGCCGAGACTGCAGGGCCGACCACTAATTAGCGATAATTAATTAGCCGCGTTCGGACCAGCTCTCGAACGGGACTCCGCGGACGACATGAACGAAATGCAAATTAGCTCTTCTGCTCGGGCTGCTCCCAGCGCCTCCCTTTGCGTATCCACCGCGAAGCACAGGCGGAAGTCGTTTTCTTTAGGCGGCCGATATCAGACGTCTCTATGGGCCATTCTGAAGTGCGTGGAGATGACCGTCTGGCCAACTTCGGCCGGACAACCCTTCGAGGAGGACTCGCAGTGACCACCGCCACCAGAACGCACGCCGTAGTGCTTCCACGGAGCATCACTCGGCCGTAGAGCTCTTCATTACCTGCCCTGACCAGCCCTGCTCCGGCCCGGTCCGGTCCGTTCCGCCTCTGCTCACAGGCCTCTGCCTTTTTCCCACTCTTAATGGCGGAACGATTGCTTTTTATTACCTCATAAAATTAGTTACAAATCGTCCGACGACGGTTATCGCCGCTGATTCCTTCTGCCGTCTTGTCTGCGACTCGCCCTCCCATCGACACATTACGTTGCTCGGCTGAGAGCGACTATGCCTCCACCACCCTGTGGATGAGTGGATCCGTTCGGGGACAAACCGCACGGGGTCGTCGGAGTAGTTGCAATGGGTGGTGAAGAGGAAGAAATTTCGGACGGAGAAAGTTCGGATGCCGTGGGCTGGCGACTGCGTGATGGGGATCGCCGCAGTGAGAAGCGTGGAACACATCGAGAGGAGGGGAGGCCAATAGATATGGACAGGCAGAACATAGCAAGAGGGGAGCGAAACAATTTGAAAAATTCAATCAAATCCTCGCGCATCGCAACGAATCCGTTGCTCTGAGGCTGACGCAGCCTCGGGGCCAAGGGACCCAAGTCGAACGGGTGGGGGAGGGGAGGCAGATGTGTCGACCAGGGAAGTTAACATGTCAGCAAATAATTGTCGTTGGCAATATTTGCGCAAGGACTAAAGGAAATGCAAATAAATCAGGGGCGACACCAGACGAGTCGAGCCGAGGTGGCGAGTCGGACGGACGGGTGGAGACGAGCGTACAAATTGCAAATATTTTAAAAATTTAATTAAACCGATTTTCCACCCGTCTGCTTTAGCCGATAAACAAGTCGATCGACAGCCAAGAGACGGAGCCCGAGCCGGAGCAGAAGCTTGACTGACTGAGCGGCGAAGGACGACGTCTGGACTCCGCGTGTGCCTGGGTCTGAAGAGAGAGTCAGTGTCGAGCCAAGGAGATGCTGTCCCTCCGCGGAAGTTTATTGGCCAATAAATCCACAGAGTGGCGACAAAGACGCGCTACATTGAGCGACATCTCGCGGGAGGAGGATGCTGGGGCAGTGGGCGGCGGTCGGTGGGTAGCGGCTCGTCCCTCCGTTAACGGACCACTTCGCTTGCAGTGCTTCCGAATTATCCGTGGCAGAGTTATTTCAATGAAAGCTCACTTTGCGCGCCCGCCGCCGCGCCAGCCTTTAATATTTAAGTGACTAATTGTGCTCCGATGCCCCCGCTCGCGCTCCCGCTCGCGCCACTGCCACAGCCACCCGGCGGCCGGCGCCCGACTCACGGATCCGCTGCCCTTTGTTAGTTGGCGCTGCAAGCGATGCACGTTGCGTGCAGCGAACTCGGCGCAAAATGCAAATGAATTCCGCCACCGCGGCGCGGGCGGAGTGCGGTGGCACCCTCGCCCTCTCTATTGAGGCGACTGAGTGCGGCATTTGCATTCCCGCTCGCACACACTCCATCACAGGGACGCGGGCTGAGGCAAACAAATTCCGCATTTATTGCTCATGACAGCATTTGATACGAAAATTAATATTATTGATTAAATAATCGGGCTAGGGGCGGCGGACCAGAGAGGCAAAGCGACCAGCGCGGCTTCACACCCACACCCGCACCCGCACCGACTGCTTCGGCGAGGAGCGATCAGAGCTGGAGCCAGGGCCAGAGCTGTTCGGTCAACGACTGGGGCCACAGGCTGGAAGAGGCCGTCCATGACCATTAATCGTCGCTCAAGTCGCCGGATGCTGACACCTGTCCCAGGGGACGGCGAAGGCTCGAATTCAATTCGCGGACCAGCAGCTCCTCACAACCCCCACCCCCCCGATGCTTCCTCGCGACACCGGCGCAAAAAGTCGAGTCTCCTTCCGGCGACGCCATTTTTGTGCGCGCTCCGGGCCCCGATTGACGGGCATTGATAACGTGGCTGACGATGTCCTGCTGTTCGCGCCGCCGTCGCACGGCTCGGGGGCGGGAGTGGGTGGTGCTGGGGCGTCCGCTTCGTTGAGGTTGTCGCCGTTGTTTCGCGGAGGTGAATTGATTTCACCGCAGTGCGAGACGCCGACGACGACGACGGCGATGACGAGGACACAAAAGCCTTTTGGACGTCGAGCCCGTTGTTGTCGAGGCCGCGGTGGTGATGTGGCTGTTGTAGTTGGTGCTTGTCATTGTGGTCTCGTCGCTGTTGTTGGGGGCTGTTGTGGCTGCGTCTCGCTGACCACCCACAGCGCATCCCGTACGCATCGCAGGGCGGCGCCCGCGTCTCGGACGAGGAGCGAGAGGGCGATCCCCCGTCGCGACCAGTGATGTGTGCGCCCAAGGAAGCGGCCGCCGCTGACGTGTTAAGCAACGCGAGGTGGGGCGTCCCCGGAGTCGTCGGCTGCATACAGGGTGCCGGCAGGTCGGAATTTTGTGAGTTATGTTGCAGACGACTCACCGGGCGTCGGAGGGCGGGGTGCGGGGTGTGGGTGCTTCCCGAACAATGGGGCCAGCCGCAATGGCGTCCCCGCCCACTGCGGCTCTCCGTTGCGACCCACCTCACGTCCCCGCCGCCCGACGTGTCTGCGCTTGAAGGAGTTCACCTCCCGGCCCTTGCCTGAGATCATAACAAAGGGATGCCAGACGCGCGCTTCCGACGCCGTCGAAATTTCGCCATTGGATGGCGTCCTTCATTGTCGCCGGGCTCGTGGAGGCGGGCACAGGGCCGCGGAGACTGCGAGGAATTTAATTTCCGCAGAAAGTCGATAACGACCGAGGCCACCCGTGCAGGAGGCATCAGTACGGCACCACTTCTGGCACACGGACCAGTTCGTCTTGGAACTGCTTGAGTGCACCTAGGTCCCGGCGGAGGTCCAGCCGAACTCGCCTTGAGTACGGGCTGGCCGGCCTTCGGCAGCCTCATCCGGCGGAGGAATCACTTAGCTCTAAAGATCTTGTCGGCTGACGCCCGATTCGCAAGGCCAAGGTCGCGTCGAATCAATCGGGATTTGCATAACCTGGCGAATTCGCGGCCTTCGGAACCGCTGCGGCGTCACAGGGACGACCATAAGCGTAAGCGCTTCCATGTGTGCGGCCCGTTTGCGCAAGAACCCAGCCAGGCGGCCGATGGCCATTAACCGCTGGCGACCTCGCTTCAGTTGCGGCCTCGCAGCGCACGCACATGTGCACAGGGTCGCGGCCGACCTTGACTCCGGTCGCCTCGACCATCGAGAAACGAATCTAGAACTCGAGATTGCATAACTTGCCCTTCAGATTCGCACTAGCCGTGCCTACGTGTCGTCTGTGCCGCTGCGAAAGTGTATCTAATTTTATTGTCCGAGCCAGCGAGTGGTCAGCAGCAGGACGCGCCGACGACTTTTGCCTAGCCGTTGTCCTGGGAACCGAATATTTCAAGGATAACTTTCTCTTTTAGTTCCGCCTCTGTCGCCGCCTGTGCTTGTGCCTCTGACCCTGGCTGGGTGCCGCGCCCTGCCGTCGCCCGCTGCTCAGGTCCTTTGTCCACTAGTCGCTGGCCTTGTTTGCTTATTTATGCATCACTTTCGCTGGTTTGCTGTGTCTGCCAGATCCGCTGCAGCCGCACCCTCCCAGGCGGTCCTCCGTTGGTCGGTTCAGCCACCGGCCGCTCTGCCAACAGGTTGCGTCTCCGGGCGGCTGCAGCAGGTCTCCGGGGGAGAAGTCCGAAGGAGTTGTTCCGTTGACAAATCTATTCCTGCACGCACTGATTGGCAGTGATCGATGCCCAGGGCGAAGCCCAGGATGCTGCGACTTCTGGGGTCCTGGTGCGACCTCGTTGTTTGCCGACACGTCATTTGTGGGTCTGTTGCGCGCGTCACGCCGGGAATCGCCTGTTTGAAAACACTCGCTCGACCAAGGGTCGGCCCGAAGGTGAGAAATCGCTGTGGAGAATCGCGCGTTGCAGGGCAAGGTAATTCGCTGTGGCTGCCCTGTCCCCGGCAGGAAGGAGCTGACTCCGACGCCGCCCGCCGGCCAACTCTACTGTGCCAGCTGGTTCCAGAGCTCCGGTCGTGGTGCTGGTGTCCGCCGATGAGTGCGACACGTCCACACAATCCTCGCACGACCACGTCCTTCCCGCTCCGCTCGCACCCCGGTCGACGGCGGGGTCTGCGGCCGTCGGAACCAGAGGACGGCACGGCACAATCGGTTTATTGCGCATTGATTTCTCGTACGTGGCTGCCCAGGTCCGCTGGTGCTGCCGGGGCTTCGTCAAGGGTTTTGTTTTTCCACTAGGATTACGTAGTGGACGTCCGGGTCAGTGGGGAGCGCGTCGTAGCGGGAATCGCAGGGCAGGCGCCCGAGGGAGTCGGGAGGGCGTATTGGACATTTATCTGCAAGAGTCTCGAGGATGTCTCAATCCACAGACGCCCCCATCGTGCCCTGAAGCGGATCTGCGAGGCCATTGAAGCAACAGAGCGCGCGCGTATCGGGCTCCACATGTCAACAACACCTTCAAGCCAACGTATCGGCCACGTGATAGCTTCCACGACATACTCCGGCGACGGCGGCGACTCCGGCACGCACGATCCCGCGCCCGACCCCTCGACATTTGCATTTTTATGCACCTTTAATCGCAGCGAAATGTCAAATGCCCGGAGTGCGCCCGATCGGAGGGGCGGCGGGTCGGCGGGTCGGACGGGCTCCGGTTTATCGCACGTCTGAAGTCTCCACGCGCACGTTCGTTCCGCAAACGTCTCTCAATATCTGTCCGTCGCGGAGTCTGTCCACACGGTCGTCTGCCTGTCCGTATCTCGTCGCTCTGTCTGTCTGTCTATCTGTTCGCCAGTTTGCCTGCCAGTCTGTCCGTCGGGCTGTAGCTGCTCGCACTCGTTCGACAGCGAGTGCACTCGGCGCGAGGTGGCTGCGTTCGCGTCTTGGCTTCGACTGCCGTCTGGTGTGGAGCCCACAAATAAAGATGTTAAACGTTTCGTCGATTCGTGTTTTATGAACTCCACGACAATTTATCGTCCCCGACACCCCCGAAGCTTCCCTTGAGTAGTCGGATGCTTCGCGGCAAAGACCCTGCTGAAAATTATGCACATAAAATTGCTCCGTTCGAAGTTGACACAAATCGGATGCGGCGTCGTTTGTCAGGGGCGTCTGGAGGTGCTCCTGGCTGAGGAAGTCGGGGGAAAGTTACCTGCAACGAGAGGAGAATAGGGCGATGTTAATAACTGTCGGTCGGCATTGGGCGGGGCGGCGATGGTCTGGGCATGAAAGAATGTGGAGACATTGTGATTGGGGGCCTCCCGGTGGACGGCGCGGCGCGGCGCTGCCGCTGCCCCATAAATCATGCGCAAATGCTGCGCTCCGTCACCGGGAATCGTCTGAATATTTAATTTCATGCTCTAACATCTCCTAATATCCGCCCTCGACATCCAACATCCGACGTCCGAGGACCGGCGACCGACTTTAGGCGAGCGAGGGCTCGGGTTTCGAGTTCAATTTAGAGGAAACCTAATATCGAGAATGTTTCAATTATCGCGTCTCCAGGGCCCGACGGTCGGCGCGCCGAGGCTCTGGTCGGAGACGCGCCGAGACACACGATCTCGTTTCCTTGCGCGACGCTTCCAATATCCTGGGACGACCGACGGACTGACGGACTGACGGACTGACGGACGGACGGAGGTCCCTCGAATGAGGACGGCCGTTGTGGGGGCCGGCGGGCAGTTGAGTCTACTGGGAAATCGCTGGGATTCTCGGGAATGCGAGAGCCCGAAGTGGATCCGGCCCTTGGAACGTCGCATGGATGGCGCCGTCAGCGGCAGCTGGACTGCTAGTGGCAACAACAACTACAGTTACGACAACGACAATGAAGGCAAGAATAAAAGAGTGCGTGCGATTGCAAAATGGGAGCAAGGAAGAGTCGTCTCGATGACGTGTTCTTCGGGCCGACGGCTTGACAGGCGTGGCCAAGTCTCCCGCACACACATTCGCACGCACGCACACACGCACACACAGCCACATATACACTCAGTACACGTAAGTGCCGTGATTTCGTGAGCGTCCTTAGGGGATGGTCCTCCTGCGGCGGACGGAGGCGCAGTGCAGCTGATTGTCGTAATGATGTCGGTCGGTGTTGATGATGTGCAGGACGTTGACTTTGATTTATTAGCCTTCGTCCTGGTTCCGTCTCACTCGCCCCGGTTCGTCCGCATGCGACGGCGCATGATGGCTGCTGCGAGTCCTGGGCCGGCCTTCGGGGAGGACCGAGTTTTGTTTCTGCGAGCAAAAAAACCCTTAAGTCAATGTTTGCACTAGCAGGCGGCGATCTGCCCTCTAGTCCTTCCTCCCTCTTTCTCACTGTCTTGCCATCTCGCTCATCTGCTCTCGTCCACGGTCCTGGTCGCCCGCCGGCAGAGCTTAATTAATGAAAATTATTCATTTTTCTGCTGACCACTCGGTCCGGAGCGGGGAGCGGCGGCGATTCGGGGAATCCCTTGGTGCACAATTAGTTAATTGACCCTTTCGTATAGTGTTGTTGCCTCGGCTCATCCGACGTCCGACGACCGACGACCGACGTCCCGGCCCAGTCCACCCGCACGACTCAATTAAGCAAGTCAGGGCTTTGACAGGCCCGGGCCTAATGAGAGGTCGACCACCAGCCCACTGGCCCCGCGACCCACCTCCGCCGCACCGGGCTCCAGAGGACACGTGCTCCGAGGAGTTCCTTAATCGGCTGACGGCCCTATGGAGGCGGAGGCTCGCTTGCTGCAGCGGAGAAGAGAAGCCCCGCTCAATAAATCACACTTGCGCTCGCGCTCGCACTCGCACTCTGCGATAGAGCGGCCGCGATGTTGCCGCGCCGTTCTCGCAGTCGTCGTCGTCGTCATCATCGTCACCGTCGACGCCAACACCGACGTCGATGATGATATCGCGGCGCAACATGCGGCTGACGTGAGAACAAGCGCACGGACCGCTCAAAAAAGCCGTTAAAATAATCGCATGTGCCGTCCGTCCATCCGTCCGTCCGCTGTCTATCTGTCTGTCTCTGGGCCTGTCTGTTTGTCGGTGTGTGCGCCGCCAACACGCGACCCCGCAACCCGTCCGCCGTCGGCAGTCGGGAGCGAAATACGAACGCTTGGTGAATTTATTGCTTTCCGATAAAAATTACAACAAACCCCAGCATATTTTTTCCCTCTGCATGTTTCCACCTTCCACTTCCCCGCCCGCAGCGGCAGCGGCAGCGGCAGCAACAGTGGGAGCAAAACGCGGTTGTCCTTTGGAAGGATTCGCGGGCATCGGGCAGGGCGGCAGTAATTGCGCAGCCCAGGTGAAGGCGACTTCGTTGAGAAGGGCGCAGAGGGTCAGGGCGGGGCCCTCGGCGAAGAACTTGGGAAGTCCTGTGCGGCCGATCCGCCGCTCTTGCAGCCCTACGAAGGTCCGGTCGTGTCCCCTATGCATGTGTGAGTGATCCGCAATTGGTGCCGAACTTTCGAGCGATCGACAGCAGACGCGTCGCCCGTCGTCGGCCAGCGCATGTCCCAGCTACGGGCGGTGTGTGTGTTCAGTTGCAGGACGCAGGATGCATCCTTCGCAGTTGCAAATGAGCCTCTCCCTCTCACACACATGCTCAGAGGGACACTTGGAAAGGGCAGGCAGGACGAGGCTGACGACATTTGAAAATTGAAAACGCAACTGCGGTTGCACACAACGGAACCAACAACACGGGCAGGCCGTGCATTCCGCAACCCGCACACATGCATCTGGGCGTGTGTGTGTGCGAGCGACAGAGGCAGAGGCAGAGGCAGAGAGTGCGAGTGTGTGCGGCATGCATTTTTCATTAAGCGCATCAAAAGCGTCCAACCTCATCATCATCGGAGTCATCATCGCCCTGGTCCTCGTCCTCGTCCTCGCCGTCACCCGCGGCAGGAGCGCGACGACCCTGACAGCGACGGCTTCAGAGACAGCAACAACTGAAGCGCAGCAGCGGAACTGTTCCCTTGTGATTGTTGTTGCCCGCATTTTTTTCGCAAATGATTTCGTGTCCTTGTTGTTGTTGGGCCATAAATCAACGTTCGATTTAAAATTGAAAAGGACTCGCGAGTGAGCGGGAGGGAGCGAACGGGCGACAGCACGCGAGAGAGGTAGCGCAGGACGAAGGGAGAGGGAAGGCAAGGACACAGGCAGGACATTATGTTCGCGCCATGTTAAAAATGCCGTTTTTTCAATTTCGCAGCCCGGTCGATTTTCGCCCCGCGACTGCGTCCATTGTTGAGGTCGTTGTTGGTTTCGCGTTCTGGTTGTTGTTGCTATTGTTATCATTGTTGCCTTTGCTTTGTTGCAGCGCTTGTCAAGCGGCGCAGTTTTTGCACATCCGCTTCGTAAATTTGTACTTGTGGCGGCCGTCGCTCCGGCCGTCCATTTTTAATTGCACTCCCTTCCCCGGGACGAGGACTGACACTCGGCCGGCAATTGGCGTCGACCGGCGGAAGGGCCGTGCAACCGGGGCGAGCCCTCCTCCCCGGCCGAAAGTGCCGGGAGGCGCGACTCGCCCTCCACACCAGCCAGCCAGGCTGCGAAGGACCCCGGCGGCCCACGATCCCACTGTCAGACCGTGACGAGATCATTAGAGCCCGCCTGGGGCCGCGTCTCGTGCCGCATCTTCGCCCGCTCCAAGAACAGCCTGCGACTTGATCTCTGACCACCGCCTCGGCTGCGCGCAACAATGCAAATATTTGGCGAGCCACGGAAGGGGCGGCCCGGCGCACAGAATCGGCGCATCCACATCTCCACTGGAGACCTTTCGCTGCCCTCGCCTCGGCTGACCTTTACCTATTGTTGCCCAAGCCCCGGCTGTGGCTGTTGTTGCTGCAGCCAGCCGGCCCCAGCCGCAGATCAATCTCGCCGGATCGCAGGCGAGGCTTTCGCAACACCAATCGATCGGCGAATTAGGACCGGCCCAGCGCGGCCCTCCGCCGCCGCGACCCGGGCCGGCGAAGCGCGCCCTAAGTGAGTTATTAACGTGGAGCACGTCGTGCTGTCCGAGTGGCGGCCGGGCGGTCTCGGGACCTAGAACCGGATCGAAGCCAGCGCGGAACAGCTGTGGTCTTGAGAGGTGGGGAGTGGGGAGAGCGCGAGGTGCAGCATGGACGACGTGGCTGTGGTCGACGGATGGCAAAAACCCAGCCGCAACCAAGAAATTCGCACAGCAAGTCGTGATTTTCGTGCGGCCCACAACGGCATCGGGGGACACGGCGGAGCAACAGTTCCACTGCACCAACAACAACAACAAAGCAGAAGAAAGACAAACAACAACACCGACCTCAGTAATCACAGCCGAGCGAGCGAGCTGCGAGCTGGGACTGGGGCCTGGGGCGTGGGGTGCGGGACGCACTGAATTAAGTTGTGAAACGTGCCTTCGAAGCAAGTGGTTGGCGCGGTTCCTGCGCCAGATGCGGCAGACGATGCACCTCGAAGGCTGTAGCCACAGTAACAACAAACTGAACAGCAACAACGGCAACAAAGACCAGGATAACGCATCTCGCGCTCACGGCGGAGGCCGGTCGCATGCGCAGCGCAGTCGCGGCGATGCTCGGCTGCGATTGCAGCGCTTCTTCGGCCATTTTTTGGCCCCGAGCGCAATTTGTAGTGGGCCGAGGTTGTGCCGAGGGAGGGCGGGCGGTCGTCGGGTGCATGCGCGGCTAGTTGGCCAATTTATTACGGCCGCAAATTGATTTTTATCGCGACCTAATCGCGCGCGATCCCCGCCGTCCCGCGCAAGACCCGACGCATCCGTCGCGCGATCCGGCGCGCTAGGCAAATTATGGCTGTCGATTCACACGTTGTTCGACGCGTTATTTATGGCGGCCGTCGCTGTTCTGCCGGAGCCCAGATGGCCAGCTGTCCGGCGCAGAATGACCTTGGGCGCTGAGCTGCGGACGCGAGCGGCAGGAGATTTACGCGAGCAAATTTGCTGAAATTTCACTGCAATTTCCCCTTGCCCTGCGCGACGAAGTTGATTTGAGGCGCCAATGGCATGCTATAGAAATTACGCTAATCATTCCGGAAGGGCCAGTACTTCCGAGACGCCGCTATGACCATGCCAGGACTTCCGCAGGCCACTCTGGACTCCGGCGAACCTGCGTATTCGGCGTATTCGGCTCCGGGCCGGTGAGACCGACTCACCTTGGTTGTCGAGGGTGCTCCGGAAGAGCGACGGCCGTGCGCTGGGATCCTCTGGCGTCTATTTCGGCACGTCCATGCCGCGACAAGCGGCTCTTGGAGCCGGAAGAGAGCGTAGGATCGGGATAGGTCGGATCGGACCCGAGCGGAGCGGTCTGTGGTCTGGGTCTGTCACCGGCACTGGTTATTTGCGGATTTTTTTCCGCTTGGTCCTGAGGCGTATCTGGCGCTTCTTCAAAATTATCGTGAACACAAGCCTCGGCTGCGTTGACGCGGACATGTTCGGTTCTGACGAGGACGACGCAACGTGTTCGATCGCGGACAAGGACTCGTCATCTTACGTCATGATCCGCGCATGCACGACGCGAGGCGGGACGCGGCGAGGTCCCGCGGACCCAGCCTGGCGCGAAGATCTCTGGCCGGCCGGCAGGCCGTGCGTTTTGCCGACGGCAAGTGCAGAGCGCGCCGCGCCACGGGGGGCCTCGGGGGCCGGGGCTTGTCCGACACGACACTGGCGAGGGTCCTCGACGGACACAATTCACTGTTGTTCTCCTGAGAAACGCACTCGCACTCACACTCGTACTCGCACTCGTAGTTGGACCCGCACTCGAGGCCTCGGAACGGCGTGCGGACGCGTGCAGGACCCTCCTAGGACGTTGCTCCTGCGGCCCAACGAAGAGACCAAGAACTCGCAACTACCACTTGGCGAGCGATTGCGATATTTTTAATGCGCCGACCGGAGAAGCGCCTCGGTCTCGGTCTCGGTCTCGGCCTCGCACCGCCCGCTCCTGCCTTGCTGAAGAGCACCCGAAAGAGGAAGTCGAAAGAGCGCAGCGTTTCCCGAGCAGTCAGGAGGAGGGCGAACACGGGCGGCGGGCCGCATTTGGGCCATCTGCGGAGCAGCAGGAGCTGCGTGGAGATGATTTGACGAGGCTCGAAGAAGGTCGCGGGAGATTCATCTGGGTCTCGGAGCGCACGCGGGAGAGCCACAGATACAGATACAGATACAGACGCAGCTGCCGAGAGCGACTGCAAGAGAGGAGCTCTTAAGGGAGGCTACGAGAGATAGAGACAGAGAGAGCGCACCGAGCACCAGCTCCTCGCTGCTTAAAATAGCCCACTCGGCGATAAATTATCCACTAACCAGACGAGTCGCCGGACTTGTTTACATTTTCGAGACGGGCCACTTCGGAACCTCCGCCCGCGCCGGCGGCAACAGATGCCCGGAGACCGGGACCCGGGAGAAGGGACGACGTCTTCCCAGAGACACGTATGGGGCTGGGCGGGAGCAGGAGGGAGCGGGCGAGGCCCTCCGCAGACGACCGCCCGAGGGCCGGCCCCGAGCGACGGTCTTCGAGCCCCGCGCCATCCCCAACGGCTCTAACGAGCTCGTAAGCCGTTGCCGACTCCCGACCCCCGGCCACAGGCGCTCTCGCGTCTCACATGCGCACTTCATAACTCGGGCGGAGGGAGCCCCGGCAGCAGTTAACGGCTAATAATCGCCGGAGTTGGCAACGTTGGCAGGGCGGCCAAGGACGCCGTTCATTAGTCGCTGGCTGGCGGGGCTGGCCGTGCTGCAGCCTCCTGGCAGGACCTGTGGAGCCGCCGGATTTGCATATCGATCGACTGCAGCGGCGCAGGGAGTCTGCGGACCGACGGCGGCGCGGGTGCGAAGGAGGTGTCGGCAGGTGTCGAGGCGTGTGCTCGGGGACGCCGAATGCGGCAGCGAAGGCAACGGGCTCGGGAGCTGGAAACGAGGTTCCTCCACCGCGCCCCACCCTCTGCGCACCATGATTTATGACTCCTTGGCGGATATTGATTCCTTATCAGTGGGCGGCGGTTTAATTGAAACAGACTCGGGAGTTCCTTGCCAGGCACCTTTCCCGTCCCCCAGTGGCCCACGGCACGAAGAGTCTGAAGCGATCTGCAAGCTTTAATATTTCATAGCTCCTTCGGCCCCATCGGCCCCATCTGCCCTCCGCCTCTGGCCCACCCGTTGCCAGTTGGCACATTTCAGCAGCGTAATTAAATTAAAATTCCTGCTGCTTGACATCTTCCGCCAGGACGCCGACACTCCCGACGGCCCCCCGCACCCTGCGCCCGAGTCCCGTCGACTAAGGCGGCCTGTCAGCGGCGCTGTCACAAATTCCTTCCCGCTCCCACCTCCCACGTCTCGGCGCCTGCTCCGGCCCCCTCCTTGCCTGCGGCCGACTGCGCGCGCCAAGTGCAGCAGCGAATGAGAGAAGAGGACTCGCTTCGGGTAGGAATGGGGTCTTGGCGCCCTCAGAGCCATTTATTGAATACTTCATCTTTCTTCGATTAACGAAATTATTTCCCGCTTCCATTTCCTCAACTCGACTCGAGCGCTTCATCAAGTCGCCGTCGCCTGAATCCCCGCACTCTGCCCTGCTCACCCAGGCTCCAGCTCTGGCACATCCTGCTCGGCTCACTCCGGCCACGTCCTGGCTCACTTAAGTTTCCGTGGAAATCTTTTTACGTCAGTTCGTTCTGCTTGTCTTGCTCTTTGGCAGTTGCCTGTTTGAGCCAGCACGCAGTTCCTGCCGCCGCCTCCGTCCCGCACCCTCCGCCATCCGCACTGCCACTGTCAGCATCAACAACAGCGTCAGACTCGCAGACAGAGTGCGCAGGGCGTTGGGAGGGGGAATGATGATCTGGAGCGCGGACCAGAGCGGGGAGCGACACGAACATGAAACTTTTAAGAAAGCGTTAAACGCAAACGTTGTCTTACGTCGGTCGTCGCTCAGGTCTCGAGCCCCTCGCGCCCCTCTCCGTGCCTGTCTCGAGTTGTTCGGTCTGCGTGCGCTCTCGAACCACCCCTCGTCCCTCGTCCCTCGCCCCTTTCCTGGCGCGCTCCTCGTCTTTGACTCGCGTGTCTGGCGCGGAGTCGGGTCTGAGGCCCGCCACCGCCACCACCCTTCCCCGCCCTACCGCTCCCGCTTCCCGCCTCCGCACGAAGACAAGGAGTTTCCTGGAGTTCGCCTGCGTCTCGGCGAGTGAAACGGAAATGACAGCTCCGCCACGCTGGCCGGGACGCCGGGGCTGCTCGGATGGCTGCTGACTGCATGAAAAGTGAAAGAAACCTTTCTCGCATAATAGTCTGTCAAATAAGCTCCTCCCAGCCGCGCAACCGCCCCCGCCGCCGCCCTCGCCATCCCCATCGCTATCGCCCTTGGCCGGGCCCTAGGCCAGGGCAGGGCAGAGCAGTCCGAGGGAAAACAATCCGACCTCCGAAGCCCGCGCAGCACAAAACACCCGCCGCCTCCGGACGCCATCGGAAGCCAGAAGACAATGAAAATCGAGGATGACTTGCGTGCGGACACCGGAAGGGCTGGCGGGACCGGCGCAGGCAGCCAGGATACAGTTGTGCGAGCGAAGTGTCTTCTGCAGCCGTCGAAGCGATGGCCGCCGGGGAGGACTCGGGGTTCCGGGCCGCTCAACCTTCATCAACGATGAGCGCTTTTATTCGCAATACTGGGGCCGTGGGCGCCGTCCCCGACCTCGGCGAGCACCAGACCCGGTCGATTGGGCTCTTTCCGGACCATCGGATGGAGCCGCAGAGTCGCCCTTCGCTCGACTGCCGCCCGGCGCATCAGCAGCTGCTCTCCAACTATTCCCCCGCCACCCCGCCGCAGCAGCTATTTCGGGTTGTTGTTGCTGTCGCTGTCGTCGTCGTCTTCTTGCCTATCGACTCGAACGAATGTTTCTTATCCCAATTATGAGGGACAGCCGAACTTGGGCACAGTTGAGTGATTTATTTGTTTTGGAAAATATGTCAAATATTTGTGTTCTTCCGGCCGCCCGATCCCCTCGGCCCGCCGCCACCCACACCCTCCGCGGGCCTCGACTCGTGGCCTTCATCCAGTTGGCCGCGCACCCAGCGCCGGCTGCGGTCTGTCTCCGTTATGAGTTTATCTGGCGCTCTCTCGGCTCCATCTGCCGCCCTCTCCCACATGCCAGAGGTCGTCCAGCTCCTTTCAGCGGAATTTCGATTATTAGTCGTTTATCGCTCGCCTCGTCCTCTTGGCCTGGCCGGCGGCCTTCCGAGTTCTTCGATTTCACGCTCCGATAAGTGAACCACAGGGCGGCGGTCGGAGCCTCAATCAAACCCAGGGTATGGAGGGGATCCCCAGCCAGGGCGCGCTGTCAATGTTCGTGTGCCTGGCTTCTTGTTTCTTCTGGCCTCAGATGAACGTCACTTAGGACCACGAGAAATTCGAGGCAGTTGACATCTGCGAGACCCGAAATCCCACTGAAATTCGCGCGAAGCGGGGCTGTGCGTGAGCGTGTGTGCGTGTGTGCGAGGAACTTTCATCCGCACATTGACATTTCCGGTGGACGAACATTTAAATAAAGCCACGGCCTCTGCCGCAGTCGCTCCGCTTCTCCGAGAACTGACAGCCCCCGCCCTCGGCCCCTTCTCCGTCCGAGACAAAAGTCCACCGAACCGAGATCCGAAAAAAGTGAACGAAACACGAAAACAACTCGCACAATTCGTGAGCCGGACTCGCTTGGAAATTCCAAGAAAGTCCCGAGACCATGGCTCCGTGCGGTTGGCCGGGCACAGTGGGCCCTGTTGTTGTCGCAGCCACAGCCACAGCCACAGCACAGTCGCAGCCACGACGCCATCCACAGCGACAACTCGTGCTCACTCGACAAACTCAGCAGAAACCCCAGCATTTCTGTTTTTTACCAGCGGTTTTGTGCTTCGACGCATGTTCCTCGGTCATCGGGCAGGCCGGACCCTTTGGCCGGTGCCCTCCGGACTGGGTTTCGGGAAGTTCCCCTCTCGCGCCGGCCGCCAATTACTTTTTGTCACTAACTCGACTCGACCCGCAAGACTCCCCAGGGCGGCTCCTCGTGTCCATGGGCCGCCTTCGGATCGCAGTTCCAGGACGTGATGACTTGTTCTGGACGTCCTTCGTGGAACGCCCGGAACACGAGGACGAGGGCCCTGGTCGATAGCTGCGGGGGCTCGGGCAACTGTGAGGAGGAGTTTTTGCAGGTGTCTGCCGTCCCCTGTCCTGTCCTGTCCTCTCCTCGCCTGACTCCATCTACATACTGCGTCCCTTGCGTTCTGCATGTAACACACATGCGACTCCGCTCCCCCGCTTTCTGGACGGCCCGTCAATACTGCCGCCTTTCTTCGGGTGCCCCCCCGAAACCGTTCATTGTCCAACTGTCTCTTGTCTGTCTGTCGCTTGTTCGCTTTTTCTCTCGAGCTTCGCTGAAAAGTTTCTAAGTCAATGTTTTGCCCTTCTCCCCACCCCTCGCCGCCGTGACATGTTGTTTTTGTGCATATTTCGCTCCGCGCACGGACGTTTTTTCCTCCTCAGCTCTCATTGTTGCCCTGGTAGTCGTTCTCATTGTTGTTATCGTTGTTGTCTGGCTGTGGCTTCTTGTAGTTGTTGCCGATGTCGCCGTTGTTATGGCTGTTGTTGCTGCTGCTGCTGCTGTAGTCGGTGTCGCCGCTGATGCCGTGGCTGGTGTTGTCGTCATTGTCACCGCCGCTGGCTTAGCGCGCAGCTCTTGCTTAGGAACCGGTGAACATTGCGTTCTCGACTCATCTCGGTTCTCACACATGTTTTTAATTTCGCTGCCCGAAATTCGGCCCCTCCGCCGCTCCGGTGCCGCGACCCAAATAGGCCTTCTGCACTCGGAGAAATTCCGCCGCAGTTCGACTTTCGTCACTTCGGAGCCCCTTCCCCTTCTCCTCTCCGACTGCCCTGCCCGGCGCCCCAATCGTGGACACGACCGGTGGACGCTCCCAGAATCGCCTCCGTGTGGCCGTTGTTCGCTAAGAAGAGTAAGCCGTTTTGCTGTTGTTGTCGACAATTGTTGTTGCTGTTGTTGCCGTTGTTTCTTTTGCAGTTCTTGTGATGGAGATGGCGATGGCGATGGCGAGTGTGAGTGCGAGTGAGAGAACGTGTACTAGTGTTGGCAGTATCTGTGGCCTTCGACTGACTTCTACGGCCGCCCCAGTCGGCTCTAGATATACACAATGAGTGTGTGCGTTTGTATGTGTGTGTATTTCCCAAATATTTTGCCCAACTTAACGAAATTTCCGTTGATATTCGGGGCCCCACCCCCGCCCAGGCCTCATCCACACCGCCCGCCCCGCCGATCGTTTTTGTTCTCCTCGGCCCTGCCGCCTCCTGCGCTAACTGTGACTTTTGTTCTAAATATGTTTGTGTCATTCTAGAGAATGTTTGCTTCTTCGTCTTCGTCTTCGTCGTCGTCGTCGTCTTCTCCGTCTTCATGTTCGTGTTCGTGTTCTTGTTGTCGTTGTTGTTGTTGTTGCTTCTGTTGTTGTTGTATTTGCTTATATCCGTCGGAATATAAATCAAAGTCAGCTGAAGTTGAACAAAGTGTCAGGCGTTTGGAATTCTCGCTGCCAGACAAACACGTCAGTAACTGGATCCGAATGTTTTCGAAGCCGAGTTCGAATCCGAATTCGAACTCGGGCATGCCAGCGCAAACCGACGTCACCGAGTGGAGCGGCCCGAGCGGCGGCCTCCGACCTGTACCCTTGTCCTCGGCCTCGTCCTGGGCCTCGTCGATGTCCTTCGAACGTTCCTGGAGCTGGGCCCGAAGGTGGGTCAAGTCGTCGCAGTCCACTCTCGCCGCCTTCGAAAGCCCCCCCACCCCACGATGGCCCTCTGTGCTTGCGAGAGCGCCGAGATTTTTCCGCGCCGGTGACGCGCCCAACGACTCGAATCATTGTGGCTCGGACCCGGAAGCGGACGTTGGACGGCGGACTGAGGAGCGGGAGAGGCGCGCGAGAGCAAGGGCGGCGAAAGGCTATCTGCTTGGCTGCCCCGGGCGCGGTGCGGTTCGGCTCGGCTCCCAAGACCTCTGGTCGGCCGTCTCAAGGCCCGGCCGCAGCCGCAAGCCCGAGACGGCCCCAGGTTCGGCCTGAAATTCAAGAGCGGCTGGTTCGGGCCGATCGCAGATAAGGCCCAGGAAGTGCCCATTGTGGGCCGTGGGGGCAGCGGCAGTCGCTCGCCCTCCGCTCAGAAATCATTTCCGTTCCGCTGGGTCCGAAGTATTCGGCCGCCCGGAGCCCACGCTGCTCTCCAGCCGCTGTGTCCACTCGTTCAGGTGCTTTCCAATGTGGCCCTGGCGCTGGTGGCTCTGCTGTTGTTGCGCACATTTTGACAGCTCCTCGGAGCGTTGCGCGGCCACTGATCGCTCCCCAGCTATGCGCGGGCCGAGTCCGGCGGCCCGACGGCGGCAGGGCCGTATCGCTCGCTCGCATCTGGACGCCGAGAAGTATCTCTTACAACAATATAATGTGCCCCTTGTTGCGGTGCTGTTGTTATTGTTGCTGTTGTTGCAGCTAATTAAAATTTTCTCATCGCTTTTTCCGGCTCCTCTTGAAGCGCGCCTCGGTTGGCTTTTCGCGTTTTTCGCTCCGTTTTTATTCTTCTTGCGGCAGCATTTTTTGTTGGTAAACATTTCTTGCTGTTGCTTCTGTTGTTGTTGGGCCGATGTTGTTCCCAGTTAACAATTGAAATTGCAGAAATTCCTTGGCATTCGCTGTTGGTCTGGTTTTTATTGTTTTTATTTGTAAGTTTATTGTTGTTGTGGCTCTTGTTGTTTCACGGTTCGTTGAGTGGCCACCAGGCGCGCCAACAGCAGCAGCAGCGGCAGCAACAGTCGCCGCCGAAGGAGTTCATAAATTATGAGCAGCAACAACTTCGCCGAAAGCAAAAACAACACGACCAGGTCTCAATGTGATAATTACATTTTCACTTGTTGTGTTGCTGTTGCTGTTGCCGCTCTCCCTAATCGTTGTTATTATTTTCAAGTATTTTCTCCTGGCCCCAGTTATTAGAGTTGTATAGTTTCAGTGGTTGTCGCAGTCGTTGGAGCCGCGGTGGGGATTTTTCTCATTGCGGAATTTCGCGCTCACACGCATGTTCATTACACGTTCTGTGTTGTTGCTATTCCTTCAGGTGGAGTTGTTGCAAGTGCTTCCCTGTTGCTCGCTCGCTCCCTCTGCCGCTACTCCTTTCCGCTCGACGCCTCGACGGACGGCGGACGCCAGCTTCCTTCCCAGACTCGGAGCGGCGACAGCGCCCGACCCTCGCGACGGCGCCGAGTTGCACGTGGCGACGTGGGTCGTCCGCCCGCGCGCGACTGCACTCGCGCCACGGCCCCGGCCCCGGCTCCGGAAGGGTCCGCTCCAGGAGTCGCTTAAAGGGCGGCGGTTGAGGTTGTTGTTGCGTTTGACACCGCTGTCACACGCGCCATTGACATGAATCCAATTTCCAAATTGAATTTCCTCGCACTGCCATTCGTCGGGGAGGCTGCGATGGTATGTTAAAAGACAACAACCACAGCAGCAACAGAGACAACAGCATCCGCACCCAGCCGCCAACATAAACTCACGCTGGCCAAATGACGAACGGAACAGCAATAACAACCCCATGAAAGCAGAACAGTTTTTTCCCTCACGGACCAACAGATTCGCAACGCGCTCCCCGCCCCAATGACGACGTCGACGTTGACGTCGATGTGGATGCCACAGTAACAACAACAAGAGCAGAACAGAACGAACGTCGTCGAAAACAACAGCAACGCCGACAGCAAAGGACCACGAGGGCGCGGACAGCGGACAGGAGGCTCCACAACGAACGGAGGCCACAACGCAGACGAGCTCCAGCGTTGCCAGACGCGGGCGAAAATCGATGATTTGCGCCTTCGACTCATTGTCTCGGCCGCGATTCGGGGTCGTCCCTGGCATCGATCGATCGCTCCTGCTCCGCGCCTCCTCGCCCGGTCATCGTCGGTGCGAATTCTCGAAGGCTTTAATTCCGAATTCCGCCGCCGCGTCGAATCGACTCGGGTCCTGGCGTCCCGTCCCCTCCTCGCCTCGCCTTGCCGTGCGCCCTGCGCCCTCCGTCACCCGGTACTCGGAGTCGCAGAATTTCGGCAGCGCCCCAGCCCCAGCCCCGCCTCGAGCTCAGCGGGATCCCTGTCAGCCGGGGCCGCGCCGTCCGTCGCGATGGCCTGGCTTCGCCTCGCGTCCGGCCACAGGCCCTTTGTTGGAGCCCCTGTCTCCTTCTCCCGCGCACGCGGTTCGGCCAAGGTAGCATCGGACCTTTCAAGCTTCGTTAACGCAGCTGGAGATCGAGTCGGACCGAGATCCCTCAGGAGCCTCGCGTCCGAGCTGGACCCTTTGTTCCAGACCTCTTTGCGGGCTTAGCGTTCATTAGGGGCGCATTAGAGTCCACGGCCCGGCGCAGTTGACAACTGCAGGCGGGATCGAGGCCCTGGAGCCGAGTCGCGGGCGGTAGTGCGTCGGCGACTCTGGGCCCAGGTTCCAACGCCGCTCCATGGGAATGATCTCGGGGTTCCTCTGGCTCGTTCCCGACGCGTCCGCGGCCGCTCCGAGGCGGAAATTGAAACTTTCCTTTTGCCGACGGCCTGCGCAGCCATGCCTGGGCACCAACAGCGACAGCGAGACCAAGAACGACGGCTGAAAGGCAGCAGCAGTGGATGATGACGTATGTGGCTGGCAATGTTGTTGTTGTTGTTGTTGTTGTTGTTGTAGCGAAAAATGAATAATGGCTGCGGCCCGACCTCCATAAAACATACAGACGTCGATTCGCATTGATCAACCCATAAAACACACGCACACAGCCGCAGCGCGCTCGCACATTCGCTCAGAGAGCAGCACACACCCATACACACGAATTGACTACTCACTCGCGCGCACATGTGGCCATGTGAAACCGGCACAAAGTAACGCAACAACAACGACCACAGGAGAGCGCACGCAGCCATTCGGCCCTCGGCCATGCAGGCGACTCTTCGGCGCGGCCGACACGACGGTGGCGATGGCGAGGCTTCGGCTCAGCCATTGCTTCGAAGCACCACCCGTCGTAGGAGCGGGCTCTCCCTCTCTCGCTTACTCTCTTTACCACTCTCGGGGCGGCTCTCGCGCAGTCATCGTCGAGTCCTGTCCACCGCTCTTAGCGCTCTCTTTGCGCTCTTCCAGTTGGCATGCGCTGCGAGCGTCCCTTTCGCACGCATCCGTTCCTCGGGGACTTCTCTGTCGCTCCTTTGGCTCGGTACAATCAGCTGATCGTCTGCGTTTGGCGCCAAGTCGGTCGCTCTTCATTAACGGCCGCTGGAACGAGGCTCTCTTCGACTGGAAGGACCGACTGACTGCGAGCCCAAGGGACCGGCTACAGAAAGTTTCACTCGACGAAGAACCGCGGCTGATTCCGATTCCGACTCGATGCGGGACGGCGTCCTCTGGGTCCGTAAGTCTTGGGAAGTCGATGCTCGGCTCCTCACGCACTGCCCGCCGGTGCAGAATCCCCGAATCCCGCACATCGGACATCGAATGTGCATGCGTCGAGTTGTGTTCCGCGTCTTGTTCGGTTCGGTTGTTCCGTGGTACTTTGCTCGTTGTTGCTGCTCGCTGTTGCTGTTGTCGCGGCTTATCCCGAAATTGCGGCTTGCGTGACTCGGTCTGGGCATGCGCGCGCACTTTTAATCGCCCGTCGCAGGAGCAGCTAAACGCATCCCCTCCCCCTTGCCCATCATGCCCCCTTTCCCCGCCAACAGCATCGCAGACGGCCCAGCAACAACAGGGACAAGAACAACAATGCCGGGACGGGTTGCGGACGACGACGCGACGGCTGCGTGCAACCAGCTCTCGTGTTTCCGCTGCGAAACGCGGCCAACAAGACGTCTGCGCCTGCGTGGACGCCGGGCGAACGGACGGAGCGAACTCTGCGCAGCCGCCGGACAGAAACGTCGCCGCGCACCAGCTGTGGCCATGGCGGCCGTGGCCCGACCCCGCTCCCTCCGCCCCGGGAGAAGGCCCGACGACCGAAGCCCGGGCTGCGGGGCCGGCCGTGGAGCCTGCTGTGGTCGAGGTCTGCGTGGCGAGTGGCGAGTGGCCTCCGTTGGGGCGGGGCAGCAGCGGCGAGGAGCAGAACATCCTCGCGGCCAGGTAGGGTCTGTTCGCCGGACGGACATTTGCACGGTCGGTCGGAGGTTCGGCTGCGTCAGTGCTCGAGACCGATTCCAGCGAAGCAGCCCGGCAACGTCTGCAACAACAATCGCTACGGGTGAACAACAGCCACGAGGCCGAGCTACATCAATTGGAACCACAGCAACAACTAATTCATTCTTTAATTCGGCCCGTCGTCGAAGGTTCCTCTTCTCGCGGGCCGCCGATTCCGCCTTCCATTCGACGAGGAGTTGGCAACACACAACTACAGCAAGAACGACAGAACAGAAACAAAGCGAACTCAAGAAGAAAAGCATCAGCATCAGCAACAGCAACAGCAACCACGACAACAATTTCGTTTTCATTTAAGCGGCTGCTGATTAAGAGGTTCGACGTGAGCCAGCGGCGGCTCCGGGCCGGGGGCGAGCGCTGGGTGGGGTGGGGTTGGCTCGACTCGACTCGCAAGGGACGGCGGGAGGCTCCCAGCAGATGGCGTGGCTGCGACCGGGCGCATTTAAATAATGTTGTTTGTCGCATGTTGCTCGCGGCCCTCCGCCTCCCCTCCTTCCGGCCCGCCTGCGTCTGCGCCTGCACCGGCGAGGAGCGGTCGCAATCCCATCAATGAAGTAAATGAAAATGTCTTTTGTCAGCAGCTCGTTTGGTTGTTGCGATTTCGGACTCCAGATGGCGACAGCAACAACAACAACAACAACAACAACAACAACAACAACAACAACGACGACGACGAGGACGACGACGACAACGAGGCTGCGTCGGATGCATCTGCATTGTGGCATCTCCGAAGCATCCGCTGAATGCGTTTAAGCGCTGTTCGCGTCACCTGCGATGTCACTCGCCGCGATACATGTCGAACAGGTCGCCCTGCCGCCCTCCCTCCCCGATGACAACCTTGGCGCGGCTCTGCATCTTCTTCTTCCTCTTCTAGTTCTGTTGATCGCGGCCGACCGCGCTGTGGCTGTCGTTGTTGTTGCTGACCGCATCTGCATCGTTGTTCATGCAAATCGCGACAGCGGCTGGCATCGCGAGTCCGCATCGCTTGTCGCCTCTGAGTTATGAATGAATCGGGAAGTAATTGGGGCCATTGGTCGCGAGGGGCAGGGGCGGCGGTTGCGGATCTGGCGTGCTTCGAGGGTTCGGACTCACCTTTTGCGGCGACTGGATGCGGGTCGGGTCCGGGTGAAAGTAATCCAAGTAATCCACGCAATCCGCACGGGGCTGCAAAGAAGAGCACAGGACGAAGAGGTGAGTAAGGGCGAGGAGGCGGGGGGCTCGTGTAAGAAGTAGGGATGCAAATGCGAGTGCGCTGCGATAGCCGAGAACAGAACCGCTGGGACGCGGCCGACCTCTGCCGAGTTCTAGCGGAACCACGCACACAGATTCAGATACAGATGCTGATGCTGATGCCGATATAGATATAGATACAGATACAGATACTGATACAGCATTCAACCGAGATGGAGATACGCTGCCGACGGCCGACCACGGCCAGGGACATGCGCAGGAGCGGGTTCCGTCGACTCATTAGCAGCCAGAGCCGACGGCAGGGCGAATCCGCCAGACGCGGCCAGTGCTGCCAATAGCCAAATCAGCGCCCGACCGGGTTCGTGGCGCGACAGCGGCGACGAGACTCTGGGAAGCTCCGCGGACTCGCCCGTTCCCAGGAGCGCGACCTGCCGCCTAATTGACACCTCGGCGGAGACGAAGCCGGGGTGGGAGGCGGACGGGGAGGCGGTGGACGGTGGACGCTCGGCCGGCCTGCGCCCTTCATCTAACGCCTGGAAGTCGCGGAGAAGCTGCGCCTTATCGCCATAAATATCGCCGATGCGCGCCATAACCGCGACGAGGACAGCCGGCGACCGCGAGTCGCTCCTTCGGCCGGCCTTTGTTCGGCTCGTCTTCATCGGCTCGTCTTCGCCGGCCCAGGTTATTGTTCTTGGCGCGGCCGTCGTTGGGAGCGACGCTGGTCGCGCGAGTTCCTTTATTATTTGACACTTTCCCACCTTTTAGTGTCGGCTCCACTGCTGCGCGCCCCGGCCCCGGTCCCGGTTCCGGCCCGGTCCGCAGCCGCGGACGCGACTCCCTCGTTACCGGCCGGACGCTCGTCGGCCGCTGGCGACCGGCACAACGGGCTCCAAAGGACGCCGTGCGGCGGAGTGACACATGTATGCAGTTCGTTCGACATCGTGTTCACACGACGCGGACGCCTGACGACGGCGATGGCGGCGGCGACCGGGACGCAGCCGTCGGAGCCGCGCGTTAATTTCGAGTGCGAATAACTAGCTGCCCAGTTGACACTCGCCTCCAAATAGGCTGACGACGACGACCACGTAGCCAAACAATGAGCCGGCGGCGGCTGCTGCTCCTTGGATGTCGGTGCTCGCTGTTGTTGTCGCTTTTAATGATTGTATGGACTCGAAAGTGCTTCCCTCGTCGTCGGCAACAGCGTCGGCCGCCTGAGAGAGCCAGGCCAGAGGAACGGCTCCTGCGGCAAGGGTCGGAAAAGAATTGCTCCTCAGTCGAACCTCGGGTACTCAGGGGCGACTTCAGCGCGGCTTCTCCCGTGCCGCTTCGGCCTCCCCGAACCGACACCATTTCCCGGCCAGGTGGGCCGCATTTCTGCAGATCCTGCCTTGGCGAGGGTCGTGCAATGGGCTCCCGCTTGGCGGCGTACGCTGGCGACACTACGTTTTATCGGCCGGCACCAGCTGCATACTGAGTGCCTTCGAATGCAAATAAAATGCGTTATGACGGACGACGGGTACGTGATTTCGCCATTCGTCTCTGTTGCTGTTTAGGTGTTGATGTCGTTGTTTCGCCGACGCAGTGGCTCGGCGTGTAATTAATCGAAGCGCCAAATAGTTGCCGTGATTACTCGCCCCGTCGATCGCCGTGCGCCTTGCGCCGTGGGTGGTCACGGTCGGACGAACAGCGGGCGCAAGGTCGAGAGCGAGGCGCGACGTGCGAAATAATCTGGGTGTTCGGGCGAGGGCGTTGCCATAAACGTCGGCTGGGGCCGCGCGCCCTCTGGCGGCGCCAGAGCGCACAGGCGCATGTCCTGCGGCACGCGGCCCCGTAGCCGAGACACCAACCGCCGCCAGGACATCCCGGCTGTCGCCAGTCCCGCAAGGACTCGAGGCCACTGGTCCCGGCAGTCACCGCGGAGTGGCGCTGGGTGAGCGAAGGACATGCGCCGCCTGGGCTGGGCGGGAACAGGGCGAGGCTCGACCGAACAAGGTGAGAAGAGTCTCGGCGCAGCTGCCGGGAACAGTTCGGGCGGTGGGCGGTGCGGAACGACCGCTAACGAACTCCGGCGGGAGTCGGTCAGCTTCACGGTCAGCGGCGTCCAGCGAGCAACGGCACCGGCCCCCGAAGGTCGCAGTCGCGGGTCTCTGGTCGCCGCGACCCGGTCACCGGGCATCGCAACCGCTGGCTATCGCTACCGCCATCGGCCGCGTAGGACGTGAGAGAGTCCGGCGATTTATGGTCCGATCGCGCTTATCGCCCCGCATCAGGTGCAGATTCGGGCCGATGGGCAGGCGGCAGGCGGGCGGGGTGGAGTGTCGCCGATTTCGGGTTCCTGGGAAGAGTTCGGAAGCTCGGCCGGGGCTGATTTGTATGCGGGGCGGGCCTCGGTACGTTCGTGGACGCGGTTGTTGTTAGTGTCGTCGATGGCTGGATGGTTTTCATCTATGCCGCCGCGATTTGATCGACGGCGGCTATTAAATTCCGCGACGAAACCAGCAACAACGAAAGCACAACAGCGAAAACAGCACAACAACAACAAGAACAACACCAACAATTACAACATGTCAGCGACAAAGCAAAGCGCGATCCTTATCGCCTGTTGCTCGCAACACGACACTCATTGTTCGTCACTTGCGGCCGGGGTCGGAGGGGCGCGCGGTGCGCTGCGCGGGGGACGAGCGGACCCCGAGACCGGACCGCGGACGAGGCCGAGCCAGAGGCAGGGAAAGGGGGGGGGGGGGGGCGGTGTTCGGAGGCGGTCAAGCGACCGGTGGCGACCTCTGGCGAGTCGTTCGTTTTAATTTGAGCCGCAGCTCGGAGCGAAGTCTCTTTGTCTTCGTAGCTGTTGTTGCTGTTGCAAAAACAAAGCCGCCAGCGCTTAATTAAAATTTCAAGTCGCATCCACACACACACACACACACAGGGGCCATACGCACACGCACACAAGACACGGCGATCCCCGGATCGCGTCATCGGGTCGGGCCCGGGTTCGACGAGATCCCAGTTGTCGCCGGCTGCGGGGCGACGGCGGCGCCGACTGCCCGGCGATCCATCAACATGCGGAGCTCGTCCGCGAATTAAATTCGAATTTTCGGTTGCCGCTCGCCGTTGCGAACGTTGTTGTTGGTGTTGGCTGCGACGATGTGCCCGCGTAGTTTATGAGGTATCATGTTCGTCACACTTAAATTATAATTTCGTGCAGCAAGAACAGCAATGACAATTACAGCGACAACAAGCGCGACCTGCGCGATGGCGGCGATCCGAGAGGAACTTCAAAGCTCCGTTGTTGTTTTTGTTTTTGCTGCCGTTGTTGTTGCCGATGTTGGCGTCGTGGCCGGGTCTTGAACTGGTTCCCGGAGAGTTTGGAAACCGCGACGCTTGTGTGGTCGCGGCCGTGTCACGGAGGCCGCTCGATCGGGGTCGAGCGCGCGGTTCGCGGAATCTGGAGGGCCAGGGAGGCGACGGGCGGGACTGGGACGTGACCTGCGGCAGACGGGCCCTGGGCCGGCCACTCCGTGCGTCTGCGGCTGCACCGGGCGGACCGCACCGAAGGGACGACAAGGCGAAGGACTCGAGTCGTTGGCGGGCGGGGTCGTTCGGGTTCTGCGTCGGGGCTGGGAAAAGTTCCAATTTAACACGGCGTCATCTCGGCCATGATTTACGAGCGGCCCAAAAAGCCATATTGAAGCCATTTTGGCTTCGCTCTTGCTTTTCCTTTCAACCATGTTCCCAGCAGGAGCAGCAGCGGCAGTAGCAACAACACCAACAACGCAGCCGTCGCAACCACCACCTCATCAGGGCGGCTGCCGACGCAGGAGTGCGAGGGGTTCCAAGCGCCCTGCGAGAGCGAGCGAGAGAGGGCGGGCGGGCGAGAGCAGCGCCGCACGTGTCGGGTCGACGAGCTTCCACTTGGCAGCGGCAGACGGACCCACACCCGGCCGATGTTGTTGTTGTTGGAATTGAACTCGTTGGCCATGGTTTCAGATTTCAATATTGGGCGTCGGCGGCGGCGGCGGCGGCAGCAGTGACAACAGCAACAACAAAAGGGTAGCTGCGACAGAAAACACCCCATAAACATTAGAGCGATGCGTGCTGGACGTGTGTGTGTGTGAGGGCGAGCGAGTGTCCTTCCATAGATTACTACAATAGCAATAGCAACACAGCAACCGCACCGGCGAGAAGAAGAGCAAGAGGCGTCGCATGCACGAGGGTGGGGGCAGGGAGGAGTGGGCTGGGGGGAGTGGGTGACTGGAGGCCCAGAGGACGGCCGACGAGTTCATTTAAATATGGTTTATGTGTTGGTGAGGGACGGAGTGCGCGCACACACACACACTCGCACGCCCTCCTCGAGAGCGCCTGCACGGCTCGCACATAATTATTTCGCCCTCCCCACAGACCCCGCCCCACCGCCGGCGGGTCCCCGAGGACTCGCTCGCAGCTGCGCCGAAATGAACTTCGGCCCGGAGCGCGGCAAAGTCGCTTCATTTGCGGGCCTCCGGCGAGGGACGTCGGTGTGTGTGGCGGCGCGTGTTCGTATGCGTGTGCGAGTGCGGCCATGATTAATTAGGCGAGCACGCACTTCCGCTTCCACGGACGCGGAGCGCCGAGCAGCCGAAAAGAGTCGCGCTCCGACAGGACCTGCCTCGCCCTCACCCTCGCCATCGCCTCGCCTCGCCCGCACCCTCGCCGTCCCTGGCCGCAGCCGGGCCCGTAGCCATCGCGCGCGTTGCCAATTAATTGCGTTTTAATTTTTTATCACCTCGTCAAAGGATGCCGGCAGAGGGCGTGACGGGCACGCCAGCCGTCGGAGGCAGCAGCTTCCACAACGCCACCCGGACAACGAATCCAAGACGGACGCGGCTCCGCTCGTCCTGCGCAGGGACGAAGACAGAGGCAGAGACAGAGACAAAGACAAAGGAGAAAGGACAACGGATTGCGCAATTAAAAAGTCATATAAATGTTCGGACGCCTCATCGTTCCCGGAACAAGAGAGCACCAACAACAACCACGACGACGTCGCAAACAAATCCCTGCTTCTTTGCCCGCAACCTCGCCGCACTCCCCGAAGGCAGGGGAGCGGCTCGGCAAAGGGTTCAAATTGGCTCGAAGTGTCGTCATCGCCGCCGCCCCTGGGTCCGCCCGGCGATTGCATGTTCACCACACTCCCCACTCCCCACTCACACGACAACAACAAAAGCACCACAGTAGCAGTAGCAGTAGTAGTAGCTGTAGCAGCAGAGCAGCGGCAACGACGGAGCCAGCGACAGTTGCTGCCAGAGCTGCTGTTTTATAATGAATGAGCCCAGGGGGCTGAAGGCGTAGTCCTGTCTAGTAAATTAGCCCGCTACACGCAGAGGCGACGGAGCTGAACAACAACAGGAACAACAACAAGGCCGACTCGCCACCACACGGGCCGGGCAGGAGCAGGGCCAGGAGCAGGGCCAGGAGCAAGGAGCGGCACGAAGCGATGTGTGCGCCAGGACCTTCTAGTCCGGAGAACTGATTGAGTTCAGCCGAGGACGAGATTTTTTCGCTCGCGTTCCCGTTCACCCCTGTCCGTGCCCGAGCCGGTGTGCGAGTGTGTGTGTGCCGGATGCTGCGTTCAAGTTATGCTCCTGCCACATCCTGTGTGCCAAGGTCATTCAAAATTCACCCCGAGCCGGCGCACGAGCATTCGTTCCGCTCTCTGTGTTGTGTAAGCATGAGTGAGAGGGCTAGTGGGTGTGTGTGTGTGTGTGTGTGTGGATGTCCCCTGCAGACGCAGGCACAGACACCCCATTCATTAAACGAATTTGCATGCGCCCCAGACCCAGACCCAGCCCCGCCCTGGAATGGGTCCAATCGGATGTGACGCGGCGCTTACCTCCTGCCTCCTGCTCACCTCCTCCAGGGCGACGGCCGGCTTTCGATTTCGACATCTCCGAAACGAGGGTCGCCGAGGTTGGGATGGCGCTCGGGTTGGGAGGTGGGGCGAGCGCAAGACTTGTCAAAAATGTTCAGTGAGAACCCGAGGCGGGGACGGCGTCCACTTCCGAAGGCCAACGGACCTCGTGGGGGACCCGGGGACCGACTCGAATCCTTCTTCCAGCCGGGTCGGGGAGGGGCGAGGCCAGGTCTGACTACAAAATGCATGAGTGGCCGATGAGCCCAGAGGCTCGACTCGAAATGCACTTTGAGTCCGCTTTAATGCACTGCGTCCTGGCGGTCGGACTCGCAACGAATGCAGCTTCAATTTGGGAGCTCGTGCAGGACTCGAGCAGAATAATTACAACAAACACCTGCCCGAGTTTGCTTACTGAAATTGCGTTTCGTTGTGTTCGAGGAGTGGGCGAGAGCGGGTTCCTTCCGAGTTTTTATTCATGCCTTACGACGGTCGGCCAGAGACGTGAGGGAAGAGATGGGAGTGGGGAGATGGCAGGCAAGAGATTTCGATGGAGATCTAGAGAAATTGAGATTTTCAGAAACATCTCCCCGCTCTTTTCACTCTTATTCCCTCTCTCTGTCTTTCTTTCTGTGTCGGGATAAACCTCTCGGCTTGCTCTGGTAGGGAAGCTGCCGGTAGTTGAAGCTGCAGACACCACTTGGATTCGCACGAGGCGCCGACCGACGTCCCCCGAGGCGGGCGCACACGAGTGGATGGGGCGGTTGGCGAAGAATGAAGGGGGGGGGGGTCGAGCTATCGATTAAACTATTAATCATTGTCTTAAGGGCACCTCCTGACGTCTCGCAGTGCACCGGATGCTCGTGTGCATGTGTCTCTGTGTGCGTTCGAGTGTTTCCTGGTCCCAATAGACTGTCCGATACTGGTGGCGTGAACCTTGTGGATGTTGCTTTCGCTCTTGTGTTGCACACGGATTGTAACTGGGTGATTGAACCCTCGACCCCCTCGGTGATGCTCTTGCCGGTGCATTGGTGAACAACCACCGACGCACTCCCGCGCACAGACTCAGACAATCGCGTAGCGACGAGGCGCTGCGAGTGTGTGCGTGAGACAGCAACGCGTGTACGACTGCCGAGATTCGAGGCCGAGACGGATCCGGGGCCCTCGCAACGTGACCTCGCAACGTGGCTCCGGCTGTCGGCGTCGGGCGATCCCTTTAGATCCAGAGCGCCCAGTGCGATCGCTCCCGCGCGGAGTCGAAATTAATTAACTACAATTAGCCCGCCGAGAACGGAGGCTGCCAAAGAACCTGGTAGGCCGCGGCTTCCTGCATCGGCTGCCAACCACCGCCATTTTGCCGCCCTAAGGCACTCGCACGCACGCACACACACCCGCAGACACGCGGGGCTCCGACACGCCGACTGCAGCCGGATCCGCTTGGCCGAGCGCCGTCTCGGGGACCGGCAACGGCCTCGCATCCCATTTCACGCTGCGTGGAGGAGTCTGAATTTAGACGCACGTCGGCCGAGGGCGGCAGGACCCACGGACTGGGCGGGGTGCGATGGGATGTCGTCGGGAATCTGGCGAAGGGCCCGGCCCGGCCACGCCGCCGCCACGGCCCACTCGCCGGGTCGCAGGGCGCTCGGGCCGCATAATTGGGGCCGATAAGATCTGCGCGCCGCCCAGAGCCGGCCGCGGCACGAAGGCCCGTCAGTATTCAAGGCATGCGCGCCGCGTGCAGTTTAACACCTTGCGGCCGCGCTGAGAACACGGCCACAGCTGGTTAAGGCACACAGGCACAGACACAGACACAGACATAGCACAAGCACAAGCACAGGTGGCGGCATCGCAAAGCCGAGTCGACAATTGAAGCGCCAGAAATGATTACAAATTCCGAACTAAACCCGGCGAACGCGACGTCGGAGTAGGTTGGGGGCTGAGGAGGCGAAGCCGAAGTCGAAAGCGCAAACAGTTGGCAACGCCGGCTGAGTGGCTTGCGCAAGCGTGCAGCGAGCAGCTCCGACAACGCCGACAACAAAGACAACAATGCAATTATTAAATGGAAACAAATGTGAAAATTATAAACGGAAACTTTAATTGGCGCCACGCCTATCGCGCGAGTGTCGCCCAAATCAGGCACGATGCCCGATGGACGGATTGGGGAACGCGGGGCGGGGAGGGGCGTGGCAGGAGCGGCACGTGACGGGGTGGCCAACGAGCGGATCGCAGCGCAGAGGGGCGTAGGCCGGTCGGGCAGTCGGCGTTGCATGTTGCGGAATTCGTAATCGCGATCGGCAAGCGACGGCCGCAGCAGTCATGAGGACAACAAGACAATTAAAGCCGGCCTCAGTGGCGACGAGTGCGGCGGCCGCAGCAACGACTACAGCGGCAACAGCAGCAGTAGCAGCAGCAACATGTAGCGACAATTTAATTGAAATGCCATAAATAACTGGCGAAAACATGATTATGTTAATTTTACATTAATGCGACATGATGTCACGACGACGGTCGGCGGGTCGGTCGAGGGGCGACCGGGTCCAGAGGCGCGGACGCGCGAACCCGACGCACTGTGCGACGTCACGTACGGGCGACATGTGCGAAGACGGAATTCCTGCATTAAGGAGCTCGGGCCGCGCCGGTCCAGTGGACGGCGGGCAGAACCCGACGAGTCCTGGACTCCCGAGGGAGCCGGAGCCAGGACCACGAAAGATCGCAAAGGACTGAAGAGACTAGCGCCACGCCTGCCGGATACGCTGAGTCCCCCCCCAGCTGATGCAGGTCTCTCGTCTCTCGTCTCTCGCCACCGGACGCAGTCTGCGGGCCCTCGGCGGGTCTCGGGGCGGGGCGCGCGGATTCTGCAATTTACCACTTGACACGCCAGACACAGCCGCACACAACAGCACGGCAGCAGCAGCAGCAACAACAGCAATCACATGGACGACAGCAACAACGCTGGTCAGCGGAGTCGAATTCCCCGACGCAGTCGACGCAGCTGCAGCCAAGTGCGACCGCGGAACCAGGAGCGCAGCGAGGGCACCGTGGACGGCGTGGGGCCGGTCTGGGCCAGGGTTAAACTGCTGCACTCGACACGCGCGCCGCTGCAGCGACAGCGTGCAACTGCCGCGACACCGCCAACAACAACCGACACCCACGCCCTGCGCCATGCGCCCCGCCCGACCCGCGGCGGACCTGGTCGCAGCGAGCCGGGCAGCGTCTCGGGGAAACAGCGGCGCATAAATAATGCCGACGCCTCTGCCGTCCCCCGCAGACTCCGCCAGCTCCACCGCCTCCACCGCCTGCTGCTGGCCGCTGCCCGACGCCCGGCAGCAGCGGCGATGAAGAGATTTTTATCGGCGATTCTCACTGATTTCATGGCAAATAAATCGCTCATTTTCGCTTAATTGGAAAATTATGGGCCGCCCTGTGTGCGAATGCGAATGCAAGTGTGTGAGTGCATTACAGGAAGCACTCCTCTCACTCACCCACACAGACCCACACACAGGCACAAACACATACAAGCGCACGGGGAGGGCCAGCAGGGCGAATGTGCGGACAACAGAATTGGCGGCGAAGCACCGTGGAGGAGGTGCCGGGAGAGGCGCGGCCGGACCCAGGCGGAAATGTCAAAGTGCGCGAAATGCAAATTTCGGCGTAAATAAATTCCAGCTCACACACACGTCGCCATGCGAGCACCTCGTCACACACAGACTCGCCCAGCGACCCCACGCACTCGATTGCAACGCGACCGAAAATCGCCAGGAGCAGGACCGAATTTCCATTCGAAACTTTTCCTCGCTCGGCGGACGAACGCTGTCGTCCTTGTTGTTGTTATTCCCGTCGTTGCCAGTGTTGTTGCACTGCCACGCGGCATTGCCGCCCAGTAAATTCTGATTAAAATTTAATTCTTCAAGCCGGGAGTGCGGCCGCAGGGAAGGGAAGGACCACAGCTCCCCCGAGGCCGCGGCGTGATTTACGCGGAGCCATCTCCCAGTCTCCAAATGGGAACAGGGTGAAGGGGAGTTTGACGAGCGCGCGAACCAAGCCGTGACCGAAGCTGTCCCTCGGCGGAGGCGCGTCTCCGAGGGAAGTTCCCGGGACCAAATCGAAGGCCCTTGGGGACGGGTGGCCGTGCTCGGCCGAATCCGAGTGAAATTGGTCAAAACGGCTGCATCAAGTCGGGAGGCGTCGCTTCCCACATATATTCACACTTTCCGCCGGCTGCATGCGATCTGCGGGTGCGGAAGGGGCGTGGGGAGGGCGCGGGTGGTGCTGGTGGAGCGCCGAGCGTGGTCGGGCGGGCAAAATTCTTGCATGCAAATTTGTTGTTCCGTGGCTGGTTCGCCGCTGTGTGTGTGGCTCTCATTGTGGTCGATGTTGTTGATACTGTTGTTGTGGTCGTGGTTGTCGTTGTTGCACTCACAGTCACATGCGTTGCATTCGATCAAACGCCCGCCTGCTCGAGGTGTTGAAAGGCCGTCGACTGCGGCAGGCTGGACGGGAGACGCCACGGGGGGATGGTGTCAACGAATGCTCGGCTCCCTTTCGCAGCCCGCAAAAACAACAATTGCACCAACTCCCGCCAGACACCCAGCAACAAAGCGCTCCACCATTTGCATGAAAAATTTACACGCGTCGCGCCCTCCGGCGCTGACCGCCGTCGGCGACGAGTTTTGTTCCGAATCAAGAGGTGACTAAACGCGAATTTCCTCTTTAAATTAATAATCTGGCCGAGCGTGGACGCGGCCGCAGCCAACTCGGCCCATAAATTATGAGAAAGTTTGTGACGTGCCCACTTGCACGACCCGCTTCTTGCTTACTCCATCCGTCTGTCCGCCCGACCGTCGACTCACTCGCCTCGGTCACCCCGGATCCCGATCGCGCCACGAGGCGAACTCGGCAGCTCTGGGCCCGCGGTCCTCGACAGTCGCGCCGCGTCCTCGATCTGCGATGTTCGAGTGCTGCGGTCGGCCATTGAGGCCCGGAGAAGGCGCGACAGTTGCACGGAACTCACCTGCAAGAGAGAGAGAGAGAGGATCCAATTAAACACCGAATAAATACTAAACTAGCGTTCAAGCGAGGGAGTCCTGTCCTCGCGTTTCCTCCGGCTGTGGTCGAGCAGCCGAAGGACTTGCGAAGGACCTTCTTGACCGGCGCTCGGGCACCGCTTTGCCGGGGCCGATCGACCCGGGGACGGCAGATGCTTCCCCTCGCTGAGCGTCTGCGATAGGGATCGCTGAACCGTTAGGCCCGTCGAGGCCACCCCTCGGGTCTCGGCTCTGGTCCCCTTGCGTTCTTCCTCGCATTGTTGTTGGTGCCGGTCGACTCAAGTCGCGTCGCGTCGTCCAGAAGCGTCTGCTCCTGGGACTAAATGTGCTTCGGCAACGATGGTCGTGGTCGCGGGAGGGGAGGGGAAGTGGAGGGTGGCGAAATTGCCCCGGGCAAGTGTTGCCATATTTTGCTGCCTTTATTGTGGGGCGGATGAGTTTTTATTGTGCCTTTCGTTGCAGTTGTTGGTGGGATTGCGATGGTTGATGCGGTAACTGTCTTGTTGTTGATGAACTTGCTGTTGTTGTTGTTGCTGGCATTTATTCATTCATGCGTTACACGCTGTCCGATAGAATTTGCAGATAGCGGCTCACAAAGGATGTGAGCCGAGCGCTATCAGATGCGATGCGATACGATGCCGCAACGACAGCAGGAGGGGCCGAAGATGCGGGCGAGGGCCGAGGGAGACGGCAGCGGTGGCGGTGGCGGTGCCGGCAGGCCAACATTGAGGGCGGATCGCGTTGATGAAGCCCGAGCGGCGGATGGGCAGTGCTCCATCCAAGGCGATGAGCCCGGCAGACTGCGGCCAGGACAGATGAGACTTGGCGCCTGGCAAGCGCTGGTGAAGGGACCAGAGAGGGGGCGGGGCTCTCTGCTAGCCTCGCGAACGCGGTTGTGGAAATTAATTACGTTAGTTGACAAGTCCACGGCCGACCCACCCCACCGCGGCCACGCACGACCCGTCGACGCAAGGACGTCGAGTCGGGCAGCGAAGCCCGGAGCCGGACACACAATTAGGGTCACTGGGCGCGGTGCCTCCCCATCCGATAGCAGCCCACCTCCCCCGCTGCCAGACCCCACCCCTGGCGCCCTCCTTCCGGCCAGCGCCGAATGTTTCCGCCTCGCGTTTCCCGCCGCTTGTTTCCGCTGGCTCCGCCCACCCGAATGTTGTTCTTCTGACTTTGATGTTGTTGCTGCGTAGTCTTCGCCCCACTCAGCAGCGTGCTTCGTGTTCACCCACCACGCCCGCGCCGTCCCCGCTGCATGTTTTTCGAAATAATTATGTAATTCTTTTAATTTATCGCGTCAAACGTACCGTTGCCGACTCCAGGCTTGTGCGTGCGGTTGACGCGTAGCGCGGCGTCGTCGCCTCACCTCGGGCGGCGCACGGCAGTCGCGGCTCCCCTCGCGCCCCGCCGGCTTCGGAGGGTGTGTTCGGCGGCCCGTGTGTGTGTTCCTGACACATGCACGCAATTCCGCATTCCGACGCCCTTAACATGATTTATTAATTATTAGTTGGCCAGCGAGCGCCTTCACACGAAAAACACGCTCGCCCCCCTCGTGCCCACTCCAGAAGTAGGTTCTGTCGCCCACTGCCCGCCCATGTCTGCCGACTATGGGGATCCGTGGAATATCGAACGCATTGGCCCGGCTCGGTCTTCGGGCGCTTGGAGTCGGCGGCCTTGCCACAGCTGTCTTCAATGGCCGCACGTGCTCACAGGACTCTCTCGCCGAGTCCTCCTTGATAGGTCCAGATTCCGATCCCGCAGGCCAGCAGAGGTGACGCCATCGACGGTTCCTGACCACTGGCGGAGCATCGCATAAATCTCGCGCGAATTGGAGTCGGGATGCGACCGATGAGACGATCGGGCCGGCGGGGGAAACTCATCTAAGACGCCGAGCGCGCGAGCGAATAAACGGACGACTGCGTCTCCACTTGGACACGAGGGGCCAACGCCAGCAACAACAAGGGCCGCAGCTACACGACCACAGCGACAACGACTACGACAACGACACGACCACTGTCGCAGCAGCCGAAGACGACGGCGCGCCGAACACGGACGCTGCTCGCTGAGATAGATGGCTTCGGCGAAGATTTATGGCCGATCGAGAATTTCCCGTTCGACCCGCCGCCCCTCGCCCTCGCGCACTTCGATTCATTTGCGTTCCTGGTTGGTGCTCCGGCGGCGACGTCTTCGTCAGCGTCGCCTCCACGGTCGCGAGCGGTGAGCGGAGAACGGTGAACGGAGTACGGGGGCAGGGCCAGCCGCGCTGAAGTGATAAATAAACTGGCTCGCGGGCTGCAGCATCTGCGGCCACTCTGGGAACCCGCCCCGCTGACGGATCGCCCCACCCCTCTCCTCCACCACATACCCTCCGAGGCCGAGCATGTTCGCTGTGGTGCCTCTCGACGCAGGGCGCGTCAAAGGCCAGATGCGCCAATCGCAGGCCGGCGAGTGCGGAGGATGCGCTCGTCCTGCCACGGGCCCCTTCGCGAGGCACCACCAGCCTCGTGGCAGCACCGGCGCCAGGTGTCTGGACCGATCCGAGTCCTCGAGGCCGGTACACCTCGCCCGCTCCGACCGCAGCCTCGGCGGCGTGGTGCGGTGCGGAGGAAGCGAAACGAGTTCGCGGCGAAAACCCGAAAACACCGGCACCGGGCATCGCGGGACGGACTCGAATAAATGCAAATAAATAAATTAAGAGATGGGAATGTGTAACAGAGAAACAAGAAAGGTGATAAATCAGGTGACACGAATTAATTGAGTTATTTGCGCGATGGGGCGAGGCGTTGGCTGACCGACCCGCCCCGCCCCTGCCCCTGCCGCAGCTCGGACCTCGCTCGACGCTCTCGATTTCGTTCCTGCTCAGCTTTCGGTCCGTCCTGGCCTCGTGGCTCCGCGATGTTGTCAGCACCGCCGTCATCTTCGCCATCATCGTTGTTGCCAATAACAAGAAGAACAAGAACGGGAACAAGAACAAGATCAACCTCTACCTCGGCAACATGAACAACGAACACAAACTCCATATCGCCAGGGTACAACATGTTGTTCGCGGTTTTTGTCGCCGTCTCCGTCTGTCGCTGCTGCAGCCGTGCTTGTCTTGTCGTTAACTGATTTCGGATTAATTTGTCTTCGAGCCCCGACGGACCTCAAGGCCTCCGAAGGGATATTGGGAGGGGTCTGCGAGATATGAGCCGGTGCAACGAGATGACGTATGGAGTGTTTCGTGAGATTTATGGGGGATGAGGTTCCGGCCTGCGGACCCGACCCGTTGCGTCCGGCCCGTTCCGTGCTGGAAGCGCCGGCGGTCGCAGGAAGCGCATGGGCCCAAGCTTTGCATACCAGGCAGCCGCCCCCAGAGCTGCCCTTGCTCCCCGGGGTCTGCCCACGCGGATCCCTCCCGCGCCCACAGCTGCTCCGGAGAGGCTTCTGCTGTGGCTGTTCTGGCGCAAATAATAATAAATTCGATCACGTTCTCAATTTACAAATCGGCCGCGGCCCGCATGGCAATCAGTTGGCACTGCGCTGCCGTGTGGAGCCCCGGGCGCACCGACGCGGCCCTAACGAGCTCCCGCGATCCAGGCCCTGCACGCAAGGGCTGTGCGAGGACGGTCGTGTTTTTATCTCTTCATGACGTCTTCGCCGCGCTTAATAAAGTCGTTTAGGCGATCGCTCGCCGATCCGGCGGCCGGACCCCGGTTGTCTGGCAATCGCAATTGGATCCGTGCTCGGGATCGTTGTTGTGCGCCGGGTGTCCTCCCAGGACTCGCTCGGCGAATCCGTCGAATGCGACGCCCAACGACTCCAGCCGAGGTCGGACGATGCGTCCTCTCCCCCGACCGTCGTTCGCCGTCCGGCGACCGCGGATTCAGGCTCGCCGAACATGAGTGCAACATGAACGTCGGCTGCACATGCACCATTGGTGCGGTGGCGGTCGAGGTGCGCGGGGCCGTGGACGCGGGCGTGATTGAAATGTTAAACTGCGACAGCGCTTTAATTGCGGATGCAATTTGCGACATTTCTGCTCGCTCGGCAATGACAACAATACCAACGACAGCCAGGCCGTCGCGTCAACGAGGGACGCGCTCGCCCGGCAGTTGCGTCGAAGCCTCCGTCCGCCGCCCGAATCTTCGGCGCCCACTCTTCGCTCGGCGCAGTCCCTGCGGACCGGCCGTCGATCCGGATGCGCCACTGCCACCTGTACTCAATAATCACCCGCGCCCCTGCCCATGCACGAGCTGGATTCGCCCGGGTCTGACGCAGAGCTTCTGCGAGGGACGTGGACGCGACGGCCTGACACACGTCGCTAAGTGGCGCATCGTCCGTCGGCGCGACGCCGATTCGCCCGCCCTCGCCGCAGACCAAGTTTGCTCGCCAGACGGTAACGAAGGCGACGACGACGCTTCTAATGAAATGCCGAATGACTGCAATTCAGCAAATCATATTTTCGTACGTGCTGTCGACGTCGACGTCGCCATTGTCATTGTCATCGTTGTCGTTCTTATTGCCGTTGTTGTTTTTGTTGTTGTTTATGGGACGACCGTGACAGCCATGCGACGGCCCAGTGGCTGCCACCCCAATCCGTTATCGGCATGCACGTTTATTGCTTCATTGCTGCGGCCCTTCCTCAGCGGCAAGTGGTGATGGCTGAGGCTCCGAGCTCTGATTAGTGGCGGAAGAAGTGAATCTCGGCTAATCCAGGGCGGTCCCTCGCGATTCTCCGTCCGCACGCTCGGGACTGCATTGTGCGTGTGCGCCGCAGTCTTCGCTCGACTGCCGCGATCGGAACCACAACAGATGGCTTCCCGCAGCCTGGCCTAGGCTGCAGCATCCACCCGTGCGACGGCGGCCATGTTGCAGCGGTAATTGCAGCCCAGAGGGTAGAAAGCAATGCCTGCCCATGCGAGCGAGCGGAGGACCACGGCAGGTAGCGGCGCGTACAGGGATGCGCGACTCACCACCAGCTCGTCTCGAATGGCGAGCGGACCTCGCACCATAGTTGATCCCTGCGCACCGTGGCTGCCCTTTGTCCTCGTCCTCGTCGCTGTTGTTGTTGTCCTCCTTCGAGGCAAGGAAGGGGAAACGTTTAGTTTTTTATTCCTGCCGTCGGTGCGCGATACTCAACAATGGTTGCTGCAGCAGCTGCCACTGGCGGAGGCAGCGATTCTTGAGCGGATGCGAGTGCCGAGAGCCCCAGGAAGCTCCTCAGGTCGGGCACCACAGGAAATCGCGCCCGATGTCGCTCGAAGCGTGTGTACGCCTACGAAGGAGTCGCGGCCAAAATAATGCCGACGGCCGGATCCCCTGCCAACGTGGGTGAACGTCTTAATCCCCTCGCACCCTCGCCCCGGAGTTGGCATTTGCGTGCTCACACCGCCTGCCATCTGACGGGCTCAATTTTCGCAAGCAATTTGTCCGGCGACTTCGCTTAAGTGTCGCCCTGGTAGTTGACGGCCTCCGTCCTCGTCGCTCCTAAGTGTGCGGCGGCTGGGTGGTGGCGGGCGCTCCTGGCGGCGGGCTGCGAGTGGCGAAACATGTGGTCGGCCGGCGGCAGGGTGGCTACCGGCTCGGGCTGGGTCTGGCTGGGTCAGGGCGCGGGCGATATTGAAAAATAAGCTCGTCTCGGCGCAATGTGGTGCGAATGGCAGTGGAACGCTTTAATCTGTTTAAAATTATTCGCCGCCGAGGGCCGAGAGCCGAGGACGCGGAGGCGATCCGCGCAGTCCTGGGGCCCGCGTTGTTGTTGCGCGTAATCCGCGGCCTCTTCTTCGGCGTCTCCTTCAGCTGTGCGCAGCGCAGCAACGGCGGCGGCGGCGCATGGCAGCGAGATTAATTTTAGACGAAAAAAGGAGCGGGCAGCGGCGGCATGATTAATGGCTCTCCTCGGCGTCGGATGCCCGTCTGGGTGTGAGTGAGTGGCTGGGGCAGAGGCTGGCTCTGTGTGTTTGTTCCCGCTGCTCGGTTTTGAATTTCGGTCCGTTCGCTCCCCGCCCTCGGGCGCAGTGTTTGGGCTATTTTGGGCTGCTAATGCATCTCGGCGCTCATTTGCTGCACCGCGCCGTCGCTGCTGCCGGATGCCGGGAAGATGGCCGCCTCGCCATGGCGTCCGTCAGCCGGCGCTGGAGACGCTGCGCGGTCAGGCGGGTGAGAGCCGCGTTGGGTCGATCCCAGTGTCGAGGCTGCTGCCGGGTCGAGTTGCGGCGCGACCGTGGGATCCTGGGACGGAGGGCAGCGAGTTGTGGCCGGGGGAGGGGGCCACCTCGGGTGAAGGGACTCGCATCAGTCTCGTCGAATGAAGACGAGTCACCGCGACTCCTCGCGCGCCTTCGACCTGCTGCCAGGACAATGGCGCAGCGGAGAGGAGCGAAGCGGAGGACAGTCAATAAATCACGGGACAGAAATCATCTCTAATATTTCCACAGGCACATCACAATGGGAAATCTTTCTCCGGCGTTCTCCGTCTCGCTCCGCCCCGCTCCACTCAGCGGACGCCGCTTTCGTTTTTTGTCCAATCCTCCTGATTTATCTGCGGGATGCACTCAATAAGTCATAAAAAGGCGACATAAATCTCCGGGAAATCCCCTGCTCGCCGCGGCGGCAGCGACACCGGCAGCGACGTCGTAGGGCGGGCAGAGCAGGCGGTCGGCGGTCGTCGGTCGTCGGTCGTCGGGCGTCCCGAAGGTGCACGAAAGCCCATGTGTTGCGTCACAGCCGAGGGCCTCTAGGGCAGAAGCAGATGCGCCGGCCCTCGGACCGCCGGGCCCTCGGGAAATTATGAAAATATTTTCGGCCGCGGAGGCGACGTTGCTTTCGACACGCTCTGCTGGCGTCGGTGACAACGCGACGGCAACGGGGAACGAGTAAAAAATTTGCATGTGGCTTGCTGGGCCGTGCCTGTGTGTGGGGTCTGCGCCGAACGCTGTGGACGCTTTCGCCGTTGGCAAAACAAGCGACGAAGGTCCGGCGAGAGACAATAGGAGGCAGCCACAACGACGGCGGATCCGATGTCACACATGTCAAAGTTGGAGCGACTGACACACAGCAACAACGCAGCAACAACGACAGTGGCAACAGGAAAATAGCTAAAACGAGAGCGATCGCAACAAGAGCCACTCGCGCACGTAGCAGCGGCTTCCGAGAAATTTGGAAACATTGTCAGATTTCGCCATTTTGCGGCCGACAGGGCGAGAGTCCGTCCGCCGAGCCCGCTCCGGCGACGACCTAAATCGCAGGCCGGGCGATCCTGCAATAGAAGCAGTTGACGACGGGAAGGTTTCTTTGTGCTCGTTTTTTCCCCGGAAACCGGAGGAAAGCGAGACGAGCAACAACAACGAGAAGAACAGCAGCGACTTTCGTTCTTGTTTTTTACTCTGAGCAACAGCGACAACAGCTTGAGCAACTACCTTCGGTGCGGGAAAAGTGCGTGGCCGCTTCGCATCCGACCCAACAACAAAGCTGCCCAGGGCCATTCGTAATCGTTGCGAAAACACGAAAAATGGCAGGGACAAAAAATCGTCGGCAACCTGTTGCGCCGTCGCAGCTGCGGCAGTTGTGTTGCTGCTGCCGCTGCTCTTTGGACATTTTATATTTGATCATAATTCGCAGCGATGGGAGACGGGTGAGCGCGAGCGAGTGAGGCCGAAGGTCGAAGGTCGTCCGGAGGTTGAGCGAGGCGACTAACGACGTCGACCACGAAGTCAAAGAGCCTCTTCCTGAGCTGACGACGACGACAACGACGACGACGAAGGCAACGGCGATGCGCACAAGGACGCATATTAATTTTTACGAGCGTAGAAAATCTAGTAATCGTTGCATAACTGCAGCTACGACGACGGCAACAGCGACAGCGGCGGCAGCGAGCCGGGGCGCAGGTGATTCCGGGGCGAGCTGGCTTAGCTGTGTTTGTTGTTGCGCCGGCAGGAGGGCCATAAATTTTGACGGCCGTTTTTTGCGCCCACCGACCCGGAGGCGAAAGTGCAAGCGTGGAAAATCCTGCAGACGCGCACCGGCCGCCTCGCTGTCGCAGTCGTGCGTTGTTTTTGTAGTTTCAAGGCCACGCCCGCGGTGCCGCAAAAAACGGCGATCGTCACCGCCGCGTGGTAGGCGACGGGACGCGAGCTCGGCTTTCTTTGCGCTCTGAAAAAACCTAGCCTCGTCGTCAGTGCCCATCGAAGCCCGGAGAAGCGCGGGTCGGAGCCCGGCGGCCTGCAGCAAGTGATCCGCGATTGCCGAATCGACGATCCCTAGCGTAAAACCGACCCTGGACGACTCGGGGATCGCGAAGGTCCCTGCGCCGCATCAGACACGACGCCCCCGCAGCGGCGTCGCAGGGCTCGGGCTGGGACGGACGGACTGGATCTGCTGGATCTGGCCAGTGGCTCCGGGAGGCTTCTGGGAAGTCGCGGACTCGGTCGACGTGGTTTTCCCGCGCCGATTCTGCGCCCTCGGTGCTCGTAATTCGGCGAAGTTTGGTGTTGCTGCCAGTGTGTGTGTGGGGCTGTTGTCGGCGTCGGGTCGGGTCGGCCTGGAGGTGAGGTGGTGTGGAGCAGTGGTCGGTGCTCGTGTAGTTGTGCATTTGCATTGCGCTGCGCTGAGCGGCGCTGCGTTCGTTGTCGTCTATCTTCGGGCCATAAATCATTGTCACCCTCTGCAGCAATGTCACTGCGAGCGCCCCCTGCCGGGCGGCGCGCCAACGAGTGCAACAACAACTGCCCCCAGCAACAACAACAAGAACAAATTCAAGAGTATTTCAGTCGAATGCAAAAAATGCAACACTGCGAATCCCAGCGCGCCTCCGACAGGGACGAGAGCCGAGCCAGGCGAAGCTCCCTGGGTCGGAGGGGGGGCAGGGAGCGAGCGAGCAAGAGAGAGTTGAAATTGCCAGCTCGAAATGTGGGACTCGGGGAGAAACAACAACAAAGAAAGGCGAAAATAAGCCAAACCCGAGTTGAATCCTCCTCGCCCTGGAAGCAAGGGCGCGGGCGCGGGCGAGGGCGGCGGGCAGCCCGAAGTTCAAAGGAGCGGAAAAAGCAGTGGAAGGCGGACAAAAAGCGATGGCGATGGGGTTGTCGCAAGGACCTGCAGCCATCCACAGCCACGGGGTGCGCGGCCGCACGGGGCCTTCAGGGGAGCCGCAGTGGAGCCGTCGCGCCGGGCGACCGACGCGCGACCGTCGCCCCAGACGGATGCGGGCACGGGCGACGACGCACGCTGCGACTGCTCCTCGGACAAACAATAGAAGGGCACGAACACGCCGACGGCTCTGCGCCCCCGGGAGTCGGGCCTGTTTGCAGGGCGCAGGGCGCAGGGTGCGGGAGCGGCTCCCGAATCGAGGTTAAAGCTTCGTCGGCTGTTCCAGAAATTTTAATCAATAAGTCCTTGCTCATTGGAGCGCGGCCGGAACGAGGCGGTGGTGGCGGCGGGGGCGGTGCGAAGTGCGAGTGAGCGCGCACTGGTCTGCTTTGGAATTCACCGCCTTCTGCCCCAGCGCGACTTGGTTTCCGTGAGTCGCACTCGCCCTGCGTCTGGGCGAAGTCTCCGCTCTTTAAGTTGGGATTCCATTTAAATTTTGGGGCGCTCTTGCTTCGTCAGAGTCGAGCCAAACGAGTTCCGCGCTGCTTCGATTTCTGGGTCTTCGGCGCAGCCTCGCTGTCGCTTGTTGTTCTGTTATTGTCTTCGTGTTCGTCGCCGCTTGGCTGGCTAGTTTTGTTCAAATCTTTGATTAATGTCTGTTTTTTACACAGCGCGCCGACGCCATTTTGTGTAAGCGGATAAATCATGTCGCCGTGTGTTGGTCGAGTCTTCGCTGTGTTATTATGGCATGGCTCGATGTCGGGTCCGGACTGAAGACGGCCCGTCCGCATCGGTCCGTATCGGTGCGCGGCTCCATGTCAGTGGCACATCTGCGAACTGTGCCGATCGATCGAGCAGGCTCTTATCGGCCCGAAGGACTCCCGACCCACGACCCCGACCCAGCCTCACTCCGCCGGTGGCGCGATCTGGGAGACGCCACCGAGTCCCACCGGAATGCGGCATTACAACCCCTACTTGGGGAGGGAGCGAGTAGCAGAGAGGGCCACGTGGAGCTCGAGGGAGGGCGAGCAGCCGACGTCCCGTAGTGCTATCGCGATGCCTATCTCCACTCACACATGCAATGACGCACACACATCCGCTCGCCTGTTCGGGCATCCGGAATCGAGATCGACGGACGAGGGCATTAATAATTCGGGCCGAGGGGACTGCGGCCAGTTCATAAAAGGTTCATTAAAAAGCATTTCAGCATTTCGGACATTAGCTGCATATAAATAACAACAACAATTGCAATAACATCATCACCAACAACTGTGATGACAACAACTTCAATGACAGCAGCAGCAGTAAGGACAACGGCAACGTTGACGACAACGAAAACAACTACGACAACGAGAACGAGAACGACAGTAGAAATAATCATGCCAAACTAATAAATTCAGGAGCAGCCGTCCACTTCTTCGCCCCACTGTGGGCGGCGCCCGTCGTCGTCGTCGTCGCTGCAGCAGAGCAGTCGATGCACTCGGCTGACGGGCGTCGGGCTGTCGGGGATTTGGGGGGCTTCGTAATGAATTCAGAGGGTCCACGTTCAAAGCGCACACAACTCGAAACGCCATTGAGTGCGGCCGGGCGGGCGCTGGGGGATTCGACAAATGCTAATAAGCGGATTCTGCCGAAGGACCTGTTCGTCGGCGGCATCTGGATGCGGCCGCTGGGCATAATTTATGCGGCGTGACTTTGACGGATGTCCGGGCCGTGTGCGGACAGGCGGCGTTTTTACTAACCTTAATCCGATCGGGTCCTGCGCTGGCGCCGAGCAGTCCTGGCGTCGCTGCTCGGGTCTGGGGTCGATTGCACCACTCGGGCGCCACTGACACGAATGCACTTCGACGGCGCGCGCGATGACACGAGTCGAGGGTCGCGGGGATCTCGGGGATCTCGGGGCTGCGCTGGGAATCGCGGCTCGCGGTCTCGGGTTTCACTGCGATTATTCAAGCAATCGACTGGGTCGCGGCCGGTGCCGATCGAGCCATAGTCGAACGCGAGTCGGATCGCGATGGGGCGGCAATCACGATGAGAGTTCCTTCGAGGCTCGGCTCCGGGCTGATGGACCGTGGAGGCGGAACAGGGGATGGAGACGGAGACAGAGATACAAGATGGAGCACTGCGCGCTGAGCTCTGCGGACGCCGCGGCGCGTCCTGGAGTCTTTTCTGCTCCGGAACTATTGCACTTTCGCAAGTCCTGGGGGAGACGGGCGGGGATCGCGCTCGCGCCCTCGTCCACGCCCACCTCGGGGGCTTCGCGGTGGGGTCACAGGTCACAGGTCCAGCGGCCGATTCCGCTCGCGGGCTTCACAGGCGGCTCGCGGCTGATGCTGGCGTGGCGCGGGTCGGACCCACTGTTCGCACTGGCGGTTCGGCTTCGACCACGGTCGCGGTTCGGTTCGGTAAGGTTTCGGTTGCGGTTACGGCTCGGTCACGACTACTGGCGAGCGAGGCTTCCGCGGCTGGGCCCGGGTCGCAAGCGAGGAGCGCGCTCGATGGAGATCGGCTGCGGTCAGAAGCCCGTCCGACCACTCGACGGTGCGTGGTATCCAAAGTCGAGACCAAAATCTGCGGAGCTGCGAGTCTGCGAGGCTGAGTGGTTGTCGGTGCGTCTGCTCCCCGCGGCAATAATAACAAACAATTCGCTGATGTTGATTTCTTTACGACTTCTATCAAACTAAACCCATAAAGCATTCAATTCGGACGATATACATGTGAAAATCCGAGCGAGAACTGCTCATTAATCCAGATACATTGCGGCGGCGACGCCACTGCGACGACGGCGCCGGCAGAGCGACGTCGTTGGCAACGGCGGCTCGAGCCGGAGAGCGGAGAGCGGAGCGCAAGGACTAGAGAAGAGCGCGCTCTCCGCGGCAGCGCGGCGACGTCGTCCCATTGGCGAGCAGCAGCTGCGGCCGCACGGTATATAAATAATCTTATAAGATACTCAGCACGCACCGACGGACGCGGCCGGAGCAGCCACTCGGCGCTGAATGCTCTCTCTCTCTCTCTTCCTCCTTCCTTCCCTCGCTTCCTCTCTTCCTCCCGGGCTCCTGGCTCCGGGCTCTGCTCCGCCAGTCGCCTTATTTATGTGCTGTCGCAGCCGGCGTCGCCGCAGCGCCGCGCAGAGCCAACGCTTCCCCTCGCTTTGAGTGACCACGCGCAGCGCCGAAGCAATAAAGTATCTGCCGCTCGAGATTTACTCGCCCGGCGCAATTTATTGTGTGAATTCTCGGAGCGACGCGCGCCTGAGTGGAACCGGCCGAGCGGCGTTTGAGTGTCTTTGCCTGCGAATTTATGTGAGACTTTGTCCACGGCTCCGCTTCGGCCCCGCCGCGTCTTCGGGGCTGCCGTCTTTGTGCTCGGTGTTCGTTTCCGTCGCGTTCGCGTTCGCATCTCGGGCCCGCTGCGTTCGCTCAGGCGCGCGCCGTCCTCGGCCGCCGACTCTGCTGGCGAGCTGCTTCTTCCGACGGCTGTTCTGCGCTTTGTTGCTCTGATTCCGGCTGTGGTTGCGGTTGCTGTTGTCGTGGCTGTTGTTGTTGCGTCGCGTTGATGTGGCTGTGCTGCGCCCCCGGCATTCGCTGAAATGTGTGTTGGCCAAGTTCTGCCGCGGCCGCTGCCGCTGCCTCCAGCTCAGGCCGACGGCGATGTGAGTTGCTTTGGCGCAGGGCGCTTGAGTGGTTTATGGGACGGCGCAGATTCTGGCAGGGTGGCCACCCGGGCCCGGCGGCGACGGAGTCGGCCCCGGCCTGGGATCCCCGTGTGGAGCAAGAGCCGAGGTCGAGGAGGCCTGACAGTGGTTCTGGCTCAGCGAATTCGCCAGTGCACAGTGAACAAGTGTTCGAAAGACCGAAATCCCCCAGGAGCTCAGGGAGAAGTAGGAACAAAGTCAGCCTTGGATCAGTTCGCTGGGGCTCGGAACCCTCGAGACTCCGGATCGCCGTCGTGTGGCAACCCTGCCGCTCTGTCACTCCAGTCTTGGCCCAAATGAAGACGAATTTACTCGCCTCGCTCTTGGGCCGAGCAGTGCTCAGGGAGTGCGAGTGGCCGGGCGGGCGCGCTTCACACGTGCCGGTCCCAGAGCGCAGAGCTCGAGACGCGGCCAGAGGGTGGCATCGAAGGAGCCCGCGGCACGGAGAAGTTTCGCTCAACTCCGGCAAAACCTCGGCTCCCCAGCTGGCAGGAATCTCGGTGCTCCGCTCGTTCGGTCGTCTCTTTGAGTCGACTCGTGCCTCGGTGGGCGCCTTCTTTACGACCCCGGTCACGGCTTCGGCTTCGGCTCCGGCTCTTGGCAACGCTTTCCGGCCAGGGCTCGCCTTCGGTGGTCGTCCTTGTGGACGTCGGCGGGCGACGGTTGGTTCTCTTCACTCCCGAGAGCGTCGAAGGGATCTTAGATGAACGTCGTTGTTTTTGCGGTTGCCGCGTCCTGTGGAGCGCCCGGAATTTCTCTAATTACATGGGACCGAACGTGTCCCATTCACTCGGCGGCGAGAGACGTGCATCAACGCGCCCTGGAGGCCTCTGGGTGCGGAACCTCCAAGGGGAAGTCTTAAGACACCCGTGTCCGAGTCCCATGTCAATGGACAAGGCTCGCAATGTTGTTGAAACGGCTTCCGCGGGTCCTGACCGAACTCGTAGTCGGACTTTGTGGTTGCGGTTTGTTGTTGGAGCCTAGTTGGCCCCTGTGTGGGGACGAAATTCAAGCCTAAACCGCATGCTGTGCGGAAGGTTGTTCAATCCGCGCCGCATTCGACCCCACAGTCACGCACGAGGCCGAGAACCCTCGTCATGGAGTTGGTCGCGATCGCCTTGACCTTGCGACGTCGGTCGCCGGGTCACCAAGCTGTGCGGCCCGGGGTCAAGGATCGCAGTAGGTCGGTCAGTGCTCGGTGGACGGCTTTTGGCGAGAGTCAGGCAGCGGCAGAGCTGGGCCCACCTGTGAAATGGGTTGAAAATTATAGCAGGGATAAATCACGGCGCTGGGAGGCGCGGTGTCCGACCCACCTCCCCGCCGGCCCGTAAATCAGTTGGGACTCGTCTAATTCATCAACGGTCGTTCCTAAGGCGGCAGTGGCAGCGGCAACAACAGCGCAGGCAATTATGGCCGCCGACTGACAGGCGCGATGCCATGTTTGCCGACGGCAAAACAATCATGGCGTCAAATCGGAAAACAGCTATAATTACAACAACAACAGAAACGCTCTCGCTCTCATCCCGTGTCCCGCCACCATTCCACGACACCGTTGTTGTTGCTTCGGCCTGCGGTGGTGAGCGGCCACTCTCCCGCAATCAGCTGAGCTCACGAAGTGCCCTGGCGAGAGAGAAAGAGAGTGGCCAGGCGAGAGAGCAGCGCTCCACGTGCACCACCACCGCCTAGCGAGAGGACGAAATAACGCGTTCGCTCTCTCTCGCAGCAACACCATCAACAATCGTTCCCAGCGCGTCCGATTGGCAACGCGGCGGGCTACAAACGGGGAGGAGCCGAGCTCATAAAGCATTTTCATTTCATTTCGATTTCACTTGAAGAGCGCGCGGAGAGAGCCGCAGTTGAATGACTGCAAGCGAGAAAGAGCCCGCTCGACGGTGGCAGGCCGGGAGCGAGCGAGACGGCGGTAGTGGCTGCGAGGAGCGGGTGACGAATTGCGTTATTATTTTGCTTTATGTGACGCGCGGCGCCGTGAGAGACCGTCGCTGCTCTGCCGGCGCACTCGAGTTTCTCGCATAAATTCTGGGAGGCGAGCATCTCTCAGTTGCTTCGCAGCAGCGATCGGGCAGCGCGGTCGACGTCGAATGAGTGAATTCCGCATGTGAGAGCGGAGCGGTGAGCGAGTAGCAGGATTCTCTTCTCCAGAGAAGAACGGGTCTCGAAATTCTCCTCGCCGGGAAAGTCGAGGCGATTTAAATTAATTAATTGCTTTTAATTGGGGATGACGATGGCCAAGATTCCCGCGGATTCTGCGGGATCATCTCGTAGTGGGTCGAGTCCTCCTGCCTAGATGTCCTCAAAGCACTGTTGATCGGATCGAGGACGTCACCCGCGTACGAGACATCAGAGAGTCGTTGGATCACTTCAAAAAACTGATTTAAGCAAATCAACATCTGGCTTCAGAAAATCAAAAAAGGCTTCTCAAAATAAAAAAAGACGTCATAAATTGTTCTCAGGATTGGTAAACACACTTCAGGAATTCCGACTACCCTGGGACCTAAATAAAGTTCTTGTTTTTGTGATAAAAAAAAATAATATACTATTTATATTAGCCCGTTCACGTTCAATTCAGAACAGAGCTCTTCCTATGCAGCTGAGCTGGCACCACAAGATGAGCGTAGGTACGTGAAGTCTATGTATTCTGAAGCAATACAAGTTGATTTACTATTAAATTAATTATTACTTAACACATAGAATCAAAATCAATCTGCGTTCTCCAGAGTTATGTCAGAACTTCTGGAGTTGTGTGTGATTTTCTGAAGTGGGCTGTCGATTTACTGCAGTTTGTTTTTTTCGGGAAGTCTGTCTGGGATTGCTGAAACCTCTTCTCGATTTCTTGAAGAATGCAGTTGTTATCGATCCTGATAACTCGAGCATCCATCAGACTGTAGTAGAGAACATTTCGAAGTCCGAATGCTACAGAAATTTGAAACGTGAACGGCAAGGACCCGCTTACACTAGCATAAGTGGAATATTTCAAATTCTAATCAATATATATTTTTGGGATGCCCTCTCATGAGAGCAATACGATGGTGTGTCGAAAATCGTTCAATGATGGTATGTGTCGGCCTGGGAGCGTCCATGGGTTCGTCTTATGAAAAACCCACTAAATAGTTCCCACGGAAAGTAGAAAGCTTGGGGGAGTGTAGTCAATGTCAACGCCTCTAATCATAAGCTATGATCACGGCAACTGATCAATTTACAATCAATTGCAATGAATCTCATACGCCTGCACGCAGTCTGATATGAAAGTTCAGTAAAATAGAAGAAAATATTGTGAAACTGCTGTAAAGATACTGAAACACTGCCATAAGCACGTGTTCATATATACATATATCATATAGAGATACATATATCTGCGTCGGCAGTTAGA